>JAJEJO010000528.1:0-23636 GCA_020662805.1 Glaucomys volans | reverse complement strand
AAAAAAAAAAAAAAAAAAAGAGATAGTCTTATGGTATACCACTGGAGACTTCTCTGCAGGGTGGCATCCTCCAAGTTTTTAACATCAAAAACCCACAAACCCAAATAGCAATGTCAAGCTTTAGATGACATATACTGAGTGATCATGCAAGAATGACCAAACACAGAAAAGAAAATAATGCATCCCTGAACATCAGACAAGGCTCTATACTTTAGTAATTAATTTCAAACACAAGCTTGGCTACAACAAGGCATTTAAAACTATGTCTTTCCTTTCTCAAAGAAATTAAAAACCAAACTACCATATGATCTAGCAACCCCACTATCAAGTATATAGCCAAAGGAAATGAAATTGGTGTGTCAAAGAGACAGCTGCACTCCCATGTTCATGGCAGCATTATTAATAGCAAGATAGGGAATCAACTCCAATGTCCACCAATGGATGAATAGATTCAGAAAATGTGGTATATCTACACAGTGAATGCTCGTCAGCCTTTTGAAAAATAAAGGGGAAATAATTTTCAACAACATGAATGAATTTGGAGGATAGTAAGAGAAATAAGCCAGGCACAAAAAGAAAAACCTGCATTATATCATATGTGAAATGTAAAAGAAGTCAAACTCATAGACAACAGAGAGTAGAATGATAAATCCCAGGGATTGCGGGGGTTGGGGGAGATGTTGGTCAAAGAATATAAAATTTCACTGGGGCTGTGGCTCAGTGGTAAAGTGCTTGCATGGCATGCATGAGGCCCTGGGTTCAAATCCCCCAGCACTAAAAAAATATATATATATATAAAATTTCAGTTAGGAAGAATAAATTCAAGACGTCTATTGTACCACATGGTGGCTCTAGTTGAAACACTATATCATATACTTGAAAATCATTAAGAGAGTAGATTTTTAAGTGTTTTTATCACAAAAAAGAACATATACATATGCATGTATGTGAGGTAACACATAGGTTAATTAGCTTCATTTAGCCATTCCACAATATGTACATATTTCAAAAGAATGTGAATTATAAATATATAAAATTTTTGTCAATTTAAATTAGAATTAAAAGACAAATTTTTCTGATTAACCTATTAGAAAAAAAAAAAAAAAGTGTCTTTCCTGAAATGGGCTTCCACCCTTTCCAGTGGGAAAGATCAAACCTAGGAACTTGCCATGCTAGGCAAGAACCCATGTAGCTACATCCCCAGCCTAGAAATGTGCAAATTTGTATATACTAGGATCATAACATAAAATCCATTTCCTACTATAGCTCTCACCCGGAAAGCTTACAAATGCAATATTAAGGATGAGTAGGATTTGAAGTGGCTTAGGGGAGAGAAGGATAAGCCAGGGAAAATCTTAGCACATTAAGGATCAAGAAACTCCTATAGACACCAGCTTGAGTCCACCACCCCACTGCAACCACCCACCATTAAAGGCAACCCCAACATATAAAAATCAATGTCCCCAGTATTTATTTCTTTAAATGATTGATGTCTTAAGGGATTATTCACTTTTTAAAAGGGTCATATGGAGCGCTCATTTACAAAGCAAGTAACTCTCACTTAACATGCAATCATTCAATGGATACTCCATTTTTTTTTAGAACACCAAGAATGTAAAATATCCTGGGCTGCTGCTGTTTGCTTACATTGTGTAACAAGCCTAATGTTAAACATGACCCTTGAAACTGTTCCCACGTATTTCCCAGTCAGGATACTTTGATGATACAGTAAATACCACTATAGTTCCGCATGGAAGGAACAGGGTGTAAATAAGGATTTTACTCTGTCAAGTGATATTTTTTCACACACAACTTAAAATCCTCTTCAGAAGAAATACCTGCTGAAATACCTGTAGTAAATTCCAAGAAGTGGTATAACTGAAGTGATTCTGTCTGTCTCATGGATCCTAGGGAGTAAAACGGGGGACACGGCCTTCCCTTTACACAGTATACTGTAGGGAATCACCTCAAAATAGGAAAGGTTTGGACAGTCGGCAATTAAATTATGACATTTTCTCTTTTTCTCTCATTTTTTGTTCTTTATTCCTTCTACCTTTTTTGGTGTATTAGATATATATATATATACATATATATATATATACATATATATATATATGTTATAGATAGGAGCCAAAAGCTCATATCATAATTTGAAACTGAAAACAACAAACCAGTTCACTGATGTGGATCATGTGGAGTTAAATAAAAGAAAATTCATTTTTGAAAAAGCATCCTGAAGCCTTTTCAGAATATGAAGCTGATTATTACAAATTTATTCATAAGAAATAACTTTTGAAGGCTATAAGTCCCCAAAACACTAGGATTCAAATTCAGGATATCTAAAGAACTCACAGGAAATTATTCTAATCATTATAAATACTCCATTTTGATAAAAGGGGATCCATGTCAAACAGATGTTAAGTGTGGAGGGGACCTGGAAGATCATCTCTAGCAGGGAAAGCGGCTCTTCCTCACCAACTAGACAATAATAAGACCCAGGCTAGGATGAAGGTCCCTGTCCCCCTTGACCATGAGATTAAGAATGGTGGATTAATCACAGGGCCTCCCAAACCAGTAATTTTTAACTTCTCCAGACTCACATACAACTCTATCAAAAGAGAATAAGAAGAAAAAAGTCAAAGAGGAAGTTAGTTTCTTGCTTTGAAATGGGAATAAATCATTGTTGCTGTATTGCTCCTTTCATATAAAAAAAATGGTTATCATCATCATCTTACTAAAACGTAAGATCCACGGGAACAGTGAGAAAGAACTTCCACCTAGCTCACTTTTCTATCCCCAGCACTCGTGTGATAAACATTTCTGCTTTCTGTTTTGCTGCCTGCTATCCCAACACCCTTTCTACCTCGAAGTGACGCCCCAAAGTGTACAATGTAAGGGGAATACAGTGCCCCCCTTTTTCACTCCCTTGTTGCTAGGTTCCTGATATGTGCCAGAAGAAGCAACCCTTCACCCAACTAGCTCTTGTAGAGGTGACACAAAAACAGGAACAGCGTGCTGTTGGCAGCAGCAACACAGACAGCAGTGTCAGCAAAGGCTTCCTAACCTTTCTCCTGCACATCATGACCTTGGCTCTGTTCCTGTGCTTGCCTTTCCTGTCACTTCTGTGAGCAATCTGGTTACTTCCATGGAACTTCTTTTCCTCTTAAGTTAATCTACAGCAGCTTCTGTTGCTTGCAACCCAAAATTCCAAAGGCACAGGGGCACCCAAATATTTCTTAAAGAAAAAACAAATGAATAAATTGGCTATTTATTATAATTTTTTTGCACAACCTTTTACAATTTCTACTCTCTCCCATATCCTAATTCTTGCACCTGCTTACTGCCCCATTTACATTACAGTTGTTACAATATTTAACTGTAAGTACTCTTTAATGCAAGAGTCAAGAGAAAAAAAAATTGTTAAATTCAAAACTAGTTTTAGACATCATTTCCCAAAGTATGCTATGAGATCTCACCATGCTAGAAACCACTATGGGTGGCATCAGTTAAGAAATAAGAAAAACCTTAAAAAAGAAATTTAGAATACAAGCTTGGGAATTACAGCTAGAAAGTATGGGGCTTGAAAGAAAGTTTAATATTTTTCAAAGGAAATCAGATATGCAAATAGCTTTAAGGAAGTCTAGGGACTGGAGGTATAGCTCAGTGGTAAAGCACACATGCTTAGCATGTGCAAGCTGCTGGGTTCAACCTACCACACAAAGAATAGTCTAGAAATGAAAACTGAAACTTTAAATATGAGCTAAAAGTCACCAGGGATAGGGGAGTGAAGGAGGAGTAAGAATGATTCTTGCACATCTCCAAGGGCAAAATGTATGTCCTTTCAAAACATGAAAATCTTTGTGTTAATCATGATTCTATCTATCCAGGAGGAATTGCTTGGTCTGTGAATCCTTAAAAATGTCTTTACCCACCCACCTGTACCTTACCGGAAATTAAAGTCAACCAAAACTCACTTGTCCCTCCCCC
The DNA here is from genome assembly GCA_020662805.1 of Glaucomys volans. Taxonomy (NCBI): domain Eukaryota; kingdom Metazoa; phylum Chordata; class Mammalia; order Rodentia; family Sciuridae; genus Glaucomys; species Glaucomys volans. Next base: position 19,649 of record JAJEJO010000528.1, on the reverse strand, counting down.
GAAACTTAAAGGGAAATTTTACAGACTTGCCACATTTACAAATTATGAATGCTGTTTCAAAATTTGATGTTTCAGAATTACCCTAAGACTTCTGCTATCTTGTTAAAAATTTATGTTGATAAAGAATTTGACATAGTACACCCTGTTTGGTTTCTGTGAACAAAAAGCCCCCAAACCGAGTTTCCCCAAACTGGAAAAGGCTTACAAAATCCATGAAAGCATCTCAGTAAGCAAGAGAGGAAAGTCCACTTGGTGTTCAGTGACCTAGACTCAGACCAATAGATTGCAGAGCAGGCAGTGAAGTGCTGAGGTCTCTTTTTTATTTTCCAAATCCGATCTCCAGGAAGCCAGTGCCCATGTCTTTCCAAAATAAAGTTTGAAGAGCTCATTTCACAAGGCAAGTTAATATTTAGGAGTAGTTTTAAAAGAGAAGAAGAGAAATATGTAACACTGAGACTGAGGTACTTAAATCTTGGATGTTTTTGCTCTGTGCAGCCTATATGTTTCCTGCATAATTTGTGATCCCTATAAAATATAGTGCACAATGTAATTTCAAGTAATGAAAACCCACATGGTTTTAAGTTGACCAGTGAAGGACATAAAATGTATATATAATGGTTTCCAGTGCTTTTCTGATTTAGATACAAAAAAGAAAGCTTTGGGTACACTCGAATACTTCCTCATTTTTGTTTCAATTGTGCAGCTCTAATTATACCGGGGTCTTTCAGTTTGGATTCGCCATACAAGTGCGTCCTGTCCTTGTTCTGAGGACGCACTGAAAGCCCTCCTCCACAGGACAAACACTGACTCAGTCCCAAGTCAGAGAAGAGGAAACTGGCCACCCACTCGGAGGCCCCCAGACTCCAGGACTTGTTGCTCGGTCGCCAACTCTCCCTCGCCCTGACCCCAGGGTGGGTGGCGAGTTCTAGGAGCCGGAAGCGCCTGCCGCCGGCTGGCCCTTCCGCTTCCCACTGCGGGCTTGGGCAGGGGGCGACGCGGGCCTGGGGCGCCCCCTGGGGCTGCCCCTGCCCCGAGTCGCCCTTTCCCGGAAGGTCGCAGTGGAGGGAGCGCCTCCGGTGCTCGGCTCTGGTTGCCCTCGGCCTCTGCCCGGGAGTGGGAGAGCAGGCCCGAGGGGAGCCAGGCCTGCAGCCCCTCGAGCGCCCACCCGGGTCCCAGCATGGCCCCGCGAACCAGAGCTCGGAGAGCTGCGAGGACTCGGAGGCCGGCCTGCGCCGCGCTGGGCCAGGGCCGCGAGGTCGCCGGGTCCAGGGCACCCGAGGGCTGGGGCCGACGCTCCTGCCTTCCCCGCGCCCCGCGGCCTCCCCACCCCCACTCGGCCCTGGAATCAATAGTGGCCGCTGATTTTTCACGACAATTGCAGCTGTCTAGTTCATCAGTGAATAATTAAATCAGAGGCAACCAGACCCGCCTGGCGTCGGAGACCAGGGCTCCCCATCCAGAGCCCTTCAAATTGGGGGTCAGTGGGGAGAAGGGAGGGCAGGGAAGGCACAGGCCTCGCCCCGCGCCGAGGCTGGGAGAGCGGCGGAGCCCGGCGCCATTCCCGGTGTGTGAGGGCAACCAGACCCCGCTGTGGTGCGAGGAGCTGGGGAGCAGGGGCGCGCCACGCAGAGGCCCGACTCCCGGCTCAGCCTCGTCCTCCATTAGGGCGCAGAGGCCAGATCCCACCCACCACACCTAGGTGCCTTGGAGGGCGGTGGCGGGGGTTTGTGCAGACACCTCCTCGCGCAGACTTTGCGAAGAGAGAGGAAATCCACCCTCGGGAGGCGATCTGCCTTTGAGGAAGATGGAGAGGAGCGGAGAGAAGCGCCTAGAAACGGCATTGATTTAGACATCAATCCTGGCCAGCTCCCTCCGCCTCCCGAGCCGTGGGGCCGCGCCGCCCCCTCCCCGGGAAGCGTCTCGGCGAGGACCCCAGGGCCGCCGGGCCTGGGGAGCTGCTCAGAGCTCCTGCGCGGCCATCCGCGTCCCAGGCCTCGACGCCGCCCCGCCCGCAGGCCGGGGCTCCGGGCCCGCCGGCTCACACGCGCATCCTCGAGGCCAACAGGTCCCCCCGGCCTCGAGTCCGCAGCGCCGCTCGCACAGTTCTCCCAGCGCCCAGTGGGACGCCCTCGGAGCTGGCGATCTTTCGAGAAAGCCACACCAATTGTGCCAGCCGGGCCCGGCGCTGTTTCTCGAGGGCCGCGGGGGCCGAGTCCCGCTCTTCCGCCCGCAAGACTAGGAAACCGCCACTCCGAACCCAGCGGTCCACCAGAGTTGCTTTCTTCGGCACCTTTGCAAAACAAAACAATTCAGAATTCCTAAAAGTGACATCGAGCCGGTTTCCAATAATAAAATGCTCCTAAAATAATCTCAGTGTGCTCGGTGACTTTTGATTATGCTCCTCTGAAATAGCTATCCATTCTCACCTGGGTCTTTCATTGCTTTGGGAGCTGATACTCGAGGAATCTAAAACCTACGCGATTTTTAAAAACTGATGTGATTCGTGTAATTATTTTAAACCCCTCGGTTGGTTTTGTTAGTTTTCAACTAGACATATTATTTTTAATCGAAAATAATATTTCTCAAGTTGGAAATATGGCTAACTCCTTTTTTAAATACTCTAATTAAAAATGTTTTCCATGGTGACTAGACGTCTAATTGAGATAATACACAGAGATTTTTAAACTCTCCCATTTTCATTGAGAGGGGAAATATTACGTATTCGTAATAATGCCTAAACAATATTGAATCCTCAATCAAAAATTGTTCCTTCCAGAGCAAATAAATGAAAGTTTTTAGAGGGTAATAAATTAAAAGGCAACGCCCGTGCTGAGGTGTCTCAGGGCAACTTGAAAACAGCTCTACTTTCAGGGAGTTAAATTTGTCCTTTTTACGATCAACTGCAACTTTCGCCTTCCTTTGGAAAGAACAACAAAAAGATTTCACGCACAACTTGACCTGAACAAAAGGGACCTCACGCCAGTTCTTCTTTTGTAGGGTGACAACTGGAGGAGAGGAAAACTTTATTTTAAACATTCTTCAGTTGTACTTTTGAAAAACATCTTTTAAAAGAACACGCGGTGGCAGGTCTATACAATTTAAAATCGAGGCTATGGAGTTTGGGGGGAGGGGGGCCAATAATCGTGGGCAAAGGTCTGAAAGTCGGTGAGGGGAAATTTTGTCTTCGTTTTCCAGCTAGCAAGTTGCTTATTTAAAAGTGCACCGCTCTTGTAGGGAAAATTATCTGTTCTCTGAAAATACCCTTCCTCTCCCCTCCCCAAAAGAAGCCCTGAAGCATTCGCAAGTTCGAATCCTCACTTCCCCTATTCACTTTTTTGAATTAGGTTTTTCCCAAAGAGGAAAATTCTTTCTCTCATCTGCTTCCGCAGTGGTAGCAGCCATGGAGACAGAATTGGAAGCGGCTGGGGGCAGGAAAAGTCTGTGGTGGGCCTGAACTCCGGGAAAGGAAAGTGCTCTGGGAAGGTCCGAAGTCCCTATGGTCAGTTCCGGGGACAACTACCGCTGGTCCAAATGAGAGGCCCAGGCACCCATCCACTTCAACTCCAACTCCTCCAGCGAGGGGGCCAGGGGTTCAGGGACACAGAGGCAGCAGGGGTTGGGGGCAAAGCAAAGAAATGTACGTGTGCGTGCGTGTGGGGGGGGGACGGGGGGACCAGACCCCTGCAGTCCTCTATGGGGTTAGAGGAGGACGATCAAGGTCAGCCAACTTAGTTCCTGGCTTTCTTTACACTAGACAGGTGGACACGCTACTAGTAGCTCAACTTGGCGGGGCTCGGGATTCCGGCTGCGGGTGCCCCTGCAGACCGGCGGCCCCTGCAGTAGGGGCCCAAGACCCTTGAGGTACCTGCTTTTCCTCTTCCCTCTCCCTCAAGTCTAGCCACTCCCCGTGTCCGGAATACAGAGGATATTGTAGGGTCTGCTCTCTGGCAGCCCAACTAATACAACCTTCTAATGCGGATGCTGGGCTGGGAGCTTCCAGAAAACCTTTCCACGGTAGGCAGGGTCCTGTAGCTTCATTTGTTCCCTAAGAGGCAAGATGAGGGTGAGGACGAGACTAACAAACCCCAACTCTCCAACCCCGCACCAACTGTATTTTGTGAACCGAAAAGTTGGGGGCAGTCCCTTGTAAGCTCTGCTGACCTCCTGTTTGGAATTTTAACAAGACCGACCTGGAGAAGGAAAGAGACGAAAAAGGACCTGTTCGGCTTCAGCACCCAGGAAACTTTTTTTTTTTTTTAACTTTCCTGGATAAAGCCGAAAATCTAGAAAGTGTCAGTGAGTTTCTGAGCTGAGAAGCCGAAGGGAGTGTCGGGCTGGGCTACGGCTTTAGTTTTCTCCTCCCTGTGCACAACCAGTCCGAGCTTTCAGACAGAAGAAAATTGAAGCTAATGGAGATATCAAACAGAGCCACAATTCCGAAGGCTCCTTTTCCGCCACAAACACCCACCCTCCATCTGCACGTGTAATCACAGAGACTTGCGGGGTCTTCATTACCAGGAGCTCGGAGAAAGGGGGAGAGAATACTCCATCGTTAAAAGAAACCCTCTATTATCACTACTATTATTTGTGTATAGCAACATAAGAATTTCTTTCTCTTCTTAAAATTCCCCCACAATATTGAAACAGCATTTGTTGTCCGATTCATACAAACGCTTGAGGCCTTTCTGGAAAACCATTACCATTCAATGGCTAGAAAATTGCTCTCCTTCCTTTAAAAAAAAAAAAAAAAAAAAAAAAGGCCGGGCTCAGCAGCAGCTACACAGACAACAAAAACTTTCTCCTGCATAATCCTCACTCACAGAATGACAAAGAAATGATATTGACTTACCCCCAAACGGATGATGTGTTTGATAAAGGGGGGACTTTTTTTGAAGATTTCTGTTCCGGAGCTGCACAGACAGCTGCAATTCATGGGCGACGCTGATTGCCAGAAACGCTATGGATTGGCATGGGGTCTGCAGCTCACAGATCCTGATCAATACCCCTACACTCACACGCCAGATGGTTTGGGGAAGGACAAAAATAAAATAGTCCAAATCAACCCACCATTATGTCTTTTTGTATTGCTCTGATAAACCGAGTTGGAGCACAAATGTGTTCTGGCCAACACAAAAACATGAAGAGATTTTGAGCACTTGGGTAGAAATAAATAGCCCTGCTCTTCCCTGGATTTGGACTGTGGTTCCTGGTTTTAGTAAAAACAAAGCTGTTGGGCCCCTTATCCAGATTGGGTTTACTTGTGGTCTGTTTAAATTTTTTGTGAATAATTTATAGAATTTCTGTTTAAAGTGAATGTTTCTTTCTCCCCCTCCCCAAATAGCTTTAAATCCATATGAAAGATTCTCCACAGAAAGTATTTTAGTCTCTTCTTGAAATTGCTACCTTAAGTTCAGGGTTCTTAATTTTTTTTTCCTTTTACATTTCAATAGCCTACATTTGTTGTCAAAGCTGCATTTTATTTACATGCTTCTTTTGCTCCATTTAAGTTTCTGATCTTGAAGAAAATCTGACCTGCGGATGTGGTGTACTCAAAAGTGGAAATTCTTGTCTTGATATAACACTTGGTGCAACTCTCTAGATTCTACTAGTCGTGAGCTAGCACACCACTTGTCTGTACAGACTATTTGTGAATCAAATACTGGGGAGTGGGGAGGAGAGCAGAGAATAACTTCAAATTAAAAGACAAAATTCTGAGCTACAGAACTTGTGAAGGTTAGAGTATGGATCCTAAACAGGGAGCATTAGAAACCAATGCTTCCTTTTAATTTTTTCAAAGGACTATCTTAAAGAAACATCAAGTATAACTCAAATATATTTTAAAATCTTATTGGTGTAGGTATTCTTAAAATTATCTTGAAGTGGAAAATAACTATGTTTCCTTTTAGAAAGAAAGGCAAAAAGGGCATCCAAATCTAAATCAGTAAAAAATTAGGGGGCTGATTTTCATTTTCCTTTTGAATTTTATGTTTCATTTTGGGTTGAAACATAAAACCTCAAACCACCATTAGAAAATGTGAAAAATCTGCTTTAATCTAGCCCAATGAAATTACATACAAAGAAGCCAATACGATTTCATGATTTCCCTGAGATCGCCAATATTGATCGAGGAAAGGGGGAGGGAGGGTGGAAGAGAGGCTAGAGGGAGGCAGGGAGGAAGGGAGGGAGGAAACGGCAGAGAGAAAATGCAACTCACCTTTCTGCTCCCAGACACATCGAAATGCAATTCCCAGGAGCAGATTTATCTTGGTGGCCTGGTAAATGAGTTTATCATTTTGAAAAATAATTTAAATGGCAATTTATATACTTATGTTTCTGTGTGGAAGCAGCACCAGTCTGGGGTTATTGGCCATTCCTTGAGCCTAAAGTCAGGGGAGCAAAGACTACCTCTAGCCTTTAGCCCTGGGGTCCTTTAGATTAACCTCTTCCCAGCCTTCCTTTTCTCCTGCCTTATTTCATTCACTCAGGAGGCCAACAGCAGGTTGCACTCTTATGAACTTTTGTTCAACTGGGTGTGTATTTCAAACATTAACTGGTTCAAATTATCCAAGTGTCCAGCCATTATATATAAAGTAGGGAATGGAAAGAGATACAGTAGAAGGAAGAAAGGGGAGCAGAAACTAGAAGAACAGAAAACTGAGTTATATTACCTGTCTCCTATTGTGACACTAAAGATTCGAACATCCAGAAAACTGTTTGGCAAAGCCAAGTACCACTTCCTTACCCAGGCTTTGATAACACAGAGAAGATTCTATTTGAAAGAATAATTGGCAATGTATTGGCCAGAGCTCAATAAAGTTGATCTATGAATAACGTCACTGTACATTCATGTGACAGGATGGTGTGTGTATGGGGAGGGACTCTGTAGCTAGAAGAGAGAGGAGGGCAACAGAAAAGGTCACTGCGACTAAAAACTGTTTTCCAAATGAATTAAACCTTTCTCTAGCACCAAGAAGCACATACAGTATTCCAGGCTGTCCTTGTTTTCTTATCAAGTTTTCTCTAACAGCTGGAAGTGGTTGGCGGGGGCTGTCTTAAGGAGACCCCCTGCTCTTCTTTTGACAGCTGATCAAAAGAAAATAGGTCACGCTTCTCAAACTTATGTCCACCCTGTCCTTAATTACTGTCTCTTTAAACAAAGGCAACATCTGCGCAACCTCAGCTAGCTTGAATCTTCGGAGGCAAACAGAGCGCAACCTGCTTTGGAAGAATCTGTTACTTTTGAGGTTTTCAAAGCCGAGTTTTGGCCTCTTTGGCTGGATTCAACTTCTCCTGCACCCCCACACAGGCCGCAGAAATCACCACCTCCTCTCTCCCCCAGCTCCACCTCCACCTCCCGATCTGTGGTTGCCAAACAACGGAAATTCTAGAAAGACTAAGGTGCACTTCTTAAAGCTATGAATGTTTCTCGAACCGGCCAGGAGCTCTGATCTTTTCAGAAATAAGGTTTGAATATGCAGATGTCAGTCCAGGCTCGGTGTCACCTACCCCTATAACCCGAGATGTTCCTTTCCCGGGATTCCAGAGAAGCTGTGTGTGTGTGTGTGTGTGTGTGTGTGTGTGTGCGCGCGCGCGCGTGCTTGCTTGCTTGCTTGCCTGTTTGCTTGTGTGTATAGTGCATTAGGAGAAAGATCCGCGATTGTCGTCCCAGTTTGCATATTCCCTGCCCCCAAAAGAAGTTTGCTTACTATAAGCATCGGCACAATCTTCACCCCCACCCCACCAGTTCTACACTCTCCCCCTTCTTTCCACGCCTCCGATGGAGCAAGCGCTTGATCTTCTTGAAACCGCTGCTCTCAGAATTCGAGTTTTGTTTTGCAATCTAGCAGGGCCCTTTTGAAACCTCATAACTGGGAGATTTATGGGCTCGCGGAGTAATTAAATGATGTTATTGTGTTAACTTTGCATACATTACTGCTGCCCGCGCCGCCCGTGGTCCGTCGACGCCGGCCGCAGCTTGAAAGCTGCAAAGGCGTTGGAGTTCCTTTCGCCGAGTAGATTATGCACGCCCCAGTCTCCGGAATTTACCGTGCATTAGAATACACTAGTGCCTGCATTTTAAAAGGCTAAACTACTGGCTCCCAGCTACGGACTCTCGGGAAGTGACTCGCTAGGAGACGCGCGTTTGTTTTTACACCAGTACGGAACCGAGTCCCTTCCTCCCGGCCTCGAGAAAAGCTTTGAGGTGAAGCGAAGGGGACCAAAGCGATGCCCCTCTCCCCAGATCGCAGCTGCCCAAGAGGATACAGAGCGGCATCTTTCACATAATCTCTCTCCCTCACTCGCACTCCAGCCTCTCACCATCCCCACCCCCCGCCCTTCTCCCTCCCTCCCTCTCCTTGACGTTTGATTCCAGTAGCAAAGGAGGAAAAAAGGCACCGAGCCGTCAGCCAAACATGAAACGCGAAGCCCCGCCCCCAACGCATTCATTGGTAATTGCATGGCACAAAGCCCGCCCCTGGAGTAGCGGCGGCCGTGGAATGGCTACTCGTGGCGCCCATCGAGTGCGACCCCGCCCCGGGTCCGGGAGGATAGGTTGGCTGCCCCAGTGAGCGGCAGAGCCCTTCTGGACAGCTCCCGCTCACCCAAACAGAAGACGTCGGCGCCGGAGCGGGCTCGGACATGGCGAGGCAGCGCGCCGGCCCGAGCGGCGGGGCCCGGTGATCCCTTCCTCCCTCCCTGCCCCCTCCCCTCTCCCGCACGAAGGTCCCGTCCGCCCCCACCCCACCCCCACCCCGGGCGCGCCCGCCGGTCCGCAGCCCGGGACACACACCCGCACGCACGCTCCCCTGCACACACTCACGCACTCCCGCGCCCGCCCCAGTGCCCACAGCCGAGCCCAGCCACGCGCGCCTTGCCAGCCCGCCGGCCGCCCCCGCCGCCCCCGCCGCCCCCGGGCCCCGATGGACTGAATGAAGGCTGCCTACACCGCCTATCGATGCCTCACCAAAGACCTAGAAGGCTGCGCCATGAACCCGGAGCTGACAATGGAAAGTCTGGGCACTTTGCACGGGCCGGCCGGCGGCGGCAGCGGCGGGGGCGGCGGCGGGGGAGGCGGGGGCGGCGGCGGGGGTCCAGGCCATGAACAGGAGCTGCTGGCCAGCCCCAGCCCCCATCACGCGGGCCGCGGCGCTGCTGGCTCTCTGCGGGGTCCGCCGCCGCCTCCAACCGCACACCAAGAGCTGGGCACAGCGGCGGCGGCAGCAGCGGCAGCGTCGCGCTCGGCCATGGTCACCAGCATGGCCTCGATCCTGGACGGCGGTGACTACCGACCCGAGCTCTCCATCCCGCTGCACCACGCCATGAGTATGTCTTGCGACTCGTCCCCGCCCGGCATGGGCATGAGTAACACCTACACCACGCTGACGCCGCTCCAGCCGCTGCCACCCATCTCCACTGTCTCCGACAAGTTCCATCACCCGCACCCGCACCATCACCCACACCACCACCACCACCACCACCACCAGCGTCTGTCCGGCAACGTCAGCGGTAGCTTCACCCTTATGCGTGACGAGCGCGGGCTCCCGGCCATGAACAACCTTTACAGCCCTTACAAGGAGATGCCCGGCATGAGCCAGAGTCTGTCCCCGCTGGCTGCCACGCCTCTGGGCAACGGGCTGGGCGGCCTCCACAATGCGCAGCAGAGTCTGCCCAACTACGGTCCTCCCGGCCACGACAAAATGCTCAGCCCCAACTTCGATGCGCACCACACTGCCATGCTGACCCGCGGTGAGCAACACCTATCCCGAGGCCTGGGCACCCCGCCCGCGGCCATGATGTCGCACCTGAATGGTCTGCACCACCCGGGCCACACTCAGTCCCATGGGCCAGTGCTGGCTCCCAGTCGCGAGCGGCCCCCATCGTCCTCATCGGGCTCGCAGGTGGCCACCTCGGGCCAGCTGGAGGAGATCAACACCAAAGAGGTGGCCCAGCGCATTACCGCCGAGCTGAAGCGCTACAGCATCCCACAGGCGATCTTCGCACAGAGGGTGCTTTGCCGGTCTCAGGGGACTCTCTCCGACCTACTCCGGAATCCAAAACCATGGAGTAAACTCAAATCTGGCAGGGAGACCTTCCGCAGGATGTGGAAGTGGCTGCAGGAGCCGGAGTTCCAGCGAATGTCTGCCTTACGCCTGGCAGGTAAGTTCAGGGGCACCCAGGGGCCAGGCTCCCTGTGCTCCTGGGATCCAAGTCTGCGGGCCTGGTCACTCTTGGTTCTCTCCTCTCTCCTATACATGTCCTCTTTTTTTCTCTTTCTTTTTCCAGTTTCTTTTTCTCTTCTCCTCTCTCTTCCATTTTTCTCTTCTTTCCCTTCCTTCATTCTTTTCCATGAGCTTTCATTAACTACCTCCCCCCCATTTCATTCACCTCCTCTCATTGTGCCAGTCTTTGCCCTCAATTTCCCACCTTTCCCAGCAGTGGGAGGTGCAATAGGGGAGGGGGATAAGGTGTCTTTGAGGAGCCCTTCTTTTCAGAACTCACAGAAACTGGGAACTGCACTTATTCAAAATCTCATGCACTTGAACTCTTCCTTAGACAACACATTGCAGTTTTCCAGGCTACCTACTCTCCCTGTATGGAGGCAGTTGAGGGACTTTGCTTCTTAGAGTGGAAAAGAATTCTGCACTCCCTCCCACCCACCACATCAGGCAAACTTCTTTGGTCATTGGCAGGAGGCACAGCCTTGCCCGCTGAAGGAGCTGACAGCCAGGAGGACACAACACCGCTCCTGGAGTCCATCTCCAGCCTTGGTGTTGGTCAGGGACTTTCTGACCAGTCTTGATTGAAACAGCGGGCTCTTGCCAGCTCCAGTGTCACTGCCTATAGCGAGGGGAGGGTGCGGAGAGAAGGCTGGAACTCTCACATTCACCGTTTTTGAAAAACGGGAGACAGAATGGAGAGCGCCGTGCCTCCTTGGCCAGCCGCCCTTGCCCGGCTCCCAGCTATTGCTGGGATTTGCCGAGGGATGCCGGGACTCCAAGAGAGGATAGGAGCTCGGGGAAAGAGGTCCTGAGAAATTAAGATGCAGGTTAGTTAATACATCTTGGCCGCAGGCTGTAAGCTCCGCCTTTGCATTAAGCGGGCGTTGATTGTGCGCGTAGCCGAGCGGTAGGGAGGGCTGGCCGCCCGCAAGAGAGGACCGGTCGAGGCGCCGGTTACATTGTTCTGGAGCGGACTGGGCTCTTTGTGCCTCCTCTAGCGGCCGAGCCGCGAGGTACAGCCCTCTATTGTTCTAGCAGCACAGAAACCTCCCGTGTGGGCGGCGGGTGCGGGAGCGAGAGCGAAGGACGCAGCAGTGGCTGCCGACTGTGGCACACAGTTGAGCGCCTTTGTGCGCGCAGACCTTGCGCGGCGCTTGGCGACTGCTCTGCCCCCAGGACGGAGCCACGGTCCCAAAGGTGCAGTGTCCAGATCTCCCATTGAGGAAGACACACAATAACCTTACTACAAGCCAGTATGAGCAGCTTCTCCAGACTGTGTGTTTGTGTTGTGGCGCGGAGGCGGGTGGGGGTGTCTCAGAATCGGCGGGCGCTGGGGGAACAATTCGTTGTGGCTTCGATTTGCATAGCTCGGATATTGGGACGCGCGCGAATCCGAGTCGAGTCCGACGCGCACAGAGCGCTTCCGGGGCTGCGAGCTCCCCGGGGCTTTTCTTGCATTGCTGAACCCGGCCTATGGGGTGCACTCTACGGACGCCGGTGGGGTTAGGGGATGTGACAGGCTGCGTGTTCGCTTGGGCTTGAGGAGGGGGCGTTTCCGTTCTGACAGCCTCCTCCTTTGCCCGCCGTTGGGGAGTTTGGATTTCCACGCAGTAACCGCCCCGTTGTGTTGATCTCAGAAGGTTAAAAAAACAAAACAAAAAAAAACAGTTTTTCCCCCCAATTCGGTAGGCTCCGAATACTCTTGAGTATACTTAGGAGTCTATTGATCCTTTTTTCTCCTTTAGTTTACTCTTCATCTTCTACAATTTTCTCAGATTTATACTTGGGTCCTGGCAAAGATAAAGCAATGAGAAGACTGTGGCGTGAGGAATAAGCCGGAGGCTTCCTGACAATTCTATTGTAGTGCTTCTTTGTTTTAGATCCCTGCCCGCCCCCCACAATGCCGCAGGCTCTCAGGAGTACTCCAGCGTCGGCTGGCTTTCTGGGCTTTGGGGGGTCAGAAGGAACTTGGCAGCTGCTCTTGGGGGTACAGTTAAAGACAGGATGACAACTCTTCTACTCCGGCCCTTCTCAGAGCGCTGCCGCCCCCTCACGCCTGTAGCATAAAGAACACAGCTTATCGAAAACACGTGCTTTCTGCCTCTGTAGGTCTGAAAGCTGTATGCAAAGCACTCCTTCACTATTTAGGGCCTTTCTGCTTTTACGGCGGCCCCAAGTATTGCTGGGATGAGGAAGAGTGCATCTGCGGGTTCTTAGCCCCACGCGGGCCGGTTAGTCCCCGCGGTGACTGCTCAGAGTCAAACCTCAGAGAGCATTGCCCGCACGGTGGGCTTAGGGGCACAGGAGCGCTGAAGCTGCCTCTTCAGGAAACTGATCGCCTCCGACAACGAGCGGGAAATGCCGCTGAGGACCCGGCTTTGCTCAAGCATTCAAATGTGTGTCTGTTTTATTACCCCGGGTTGAAAAGGGACAAGAGCTTTAGCCTTTTTATCTAGCCATTTTATCAGCAACTACAAGTGTGTTGAGTGGTTATTATTACATAGGAGGCTTTTCAGTTGGGGTCAGTAGATCAGTCTCTTCAGACTCTGACGCAGAAACTGGACTGGTAAGTAGGTATTATGTGCTCAGGAGCGCTGGGGGACAGGAGCAAATGGAGAAGAAAAGCGGAGGCCTTCTCCGCCAGGAGTATCGATCGGAATCCCCGCTGGGACGCACTGAGGGCCCAAACCCTTGGCCCCGGGGGTTAAACAAGCCGGCGCCTGGGCCAGAATCCTAGCCCAGTGCCTCCAAAACACAGTCCCCACGCTGCCCAGATCCGGAGCAAGTACATGTCTTTCTTCCTTTGGCTTTCTTTTTTTCTCATTTTGGGTCCCTTTGGGCCCTGCCAACCCTAGCAGACAAGGGTTGAGGGGCCTCAGAATCCGGACGTCTGATTAGGTAACCAAGCGCCTGCCAACCTCAGGGCCAAGCACCTCCGGTCACTAGGAAGGCAGGTCCTTCCTTCGGGCTTCCCGTGAGTTACTAAGCTCTCTTCCCTGCCGACTGCTTTGGCCTAGCTAAGCTGGGAAGCGGGTGTGGGGGGGTGAAGGGGGAAGGTGTCAGGGAAACTCGAATTGCCACAACATTAGATTTCAAGGGGAAAATAAATGAACTCCAAATGTACAGTTTGGTGTGGAGATGGTGGAGAGGGCAGCAAATGTTTCAACCCCACCCAGGCCATCTCCTTTGGGGTTCTCAACAAGGGCCCCGGTGGGGAGGTTCTTATTAACCTGGCAAGAGGCAACAAGGTCAAATTCACTAGGGTTTGAGTAGACGCACTTTACGGTTTTGAGCCCAAGAGGCCTCTGCACCGAGCACAAACACGAACAAGAAATGACAGAGAGAACACAGGTATGAACCTGAACGGGCGCCTGGCGGGGGAAAAGCTCGCTTTCCGTGGCGACGATGGGAATGCTGGAAGACAGCGCAGAGCCGGCGATTATGTTCCCTGTTGAGGTTTCCGCTTCCAGTTAGCCTCCTTTCTCCGTCTGCCTCCAGTCCCCACCTCCGACTGACGCACGGCCTTCCCCAGGCAACAGCTCGCAACTGCCAGGATGGAGCCAACATCGCCAGGAGACGGAAGGCCCTTAACCAACTCAAAAAGTCGCCTAAACCACCTGCCACCCGCTGTGGTGGGGCACCGACTCGGCAGCGCACAGCTGCTCCCGCCAGGGGCATTACTTGTATGCCGGTCTCCTGCACGCAGGGGATGTCCTTGGACGAAGCGGGTCGCAGGCCGTCTTGGAAGAGTAGGGGCAGAAGGGGTCCTTCATCGTAGTGTACCCGCATCCACGCCCAACCCCCACCTCCCGCTTCTTGGACTGCCGGCCCAGCCCACCTCTCCGGACGGGTTTAATTCGGGATCCCAGAGGTAGATGCGGAACGCAGCCCTCGCCAGTATGGAACATGATGTATTCGCCGGCTAGCTGGTTGGATTAATAATTGAAAAGCCTGCTATCGTCCTTGCTTCGTCAAGTCCCGGGCGCTGGGAGAACGCCTTTCTAGCACACGTTAGGGTGGGAGGAACATCGGAGGAGGCGGGACGAGAGGGAGGGGAGTGAACCCCAGCGCTAGAAGTATCCCAGGCTACCCGGCGCCCTCCACGCCAGAGGCCCCGCATTTATTTTTATTCCAGGCTTTCCACCATGTGGTTATGTCACTTTCTCAAACAAATGTGTATATGGAGGGAGATCGATGCTGATAATGTTTAGAAGATTAAAAGAGCATTAATGCTGGCAACAATAACGTAAACGTGTGGACCCAGATTTCATTGATCTGGAACCTGATCCGGCGCATTTCCAGTAAGTCCGACGGAGCGCTCTTCCCAGCAGAGCGCTCGCCAGCGCCCAGGCTCTCCGGCGCTCCTGCCACGCGGTTTCCCTAGCTGAGGGCAGTTTCTGAGGTCTTACCGCAACCCTCCCCCTGTGCAGCCCCCGCACGATTCTTCCTAGCTGGAGTTTTCTCCTCTCGCGGGGCTTCCAGCCTACCCCCTCTCCACCCCACCCCTCCCCGCTATCCCGGTGTGCACTCACTGCGCTCTGCCCTGGCAGCGACCTGTAGGGTGTCTCGATCCGCAAACCACCTCCCAAATCCTCCCAGCTCTCTTGTCCTGTCCTTGTTTGCGGTGGCCCGCACCTGGTCCAACAAGGTGGCCCGCACCTGGTCCAACAAGGCTCAGGGCAACTACGTCTTCCTATCGAAACTTTCCTGAAAAGTCCCCCATGATTCTAAATTTCAGTCTCGATGTGAGCGAATGACCAAGTTTGTAAATGACGTGGCTAACGCAGCCTGCCATCTGCGCACCGTCATGATCCGAAGTTCCCTTCCACCCTTACTAATTATGGTACTTTTGACACTGAAGCATTAGTTGGGCCATTAAATGCAGCCCCAGTAACAAAAGCCTGGGTCTCATCCCGCTGAACGGTCAGCTCTGCTCTGGGATAATTGGGTCAACCAGGGAAGAATCTTGTGTCCTACTTTGATGGGGGCATCACGGTAGGAAAAGAAGACTGGAGAACACCCTAACCTTCACCTGACTCTGAGGCAAGGGTCACAGACCTATCCTGGGCAGGGGGGATTTCTCTGAGACACCGGAAAAGCTCTTTCTTCCTGCCACCACACCCTGCCAACCTCTCCTTGCCAGGTGTAGCTTATTCTTCCAGAAGGAACACTGAGGTGAATGTTATTAAAGAATGAAAAGAACTGGGTCTGTAGTGGGGTTTGGGATGAGAACTAAATTGGCCTTTTTAAAAAATTATAAATTCTTGTTTGAGAAAAGTAAGCTTTTCTTTTGAGAGAAGGTCTCATTCTGGAAGGAAGGAGCATTTACCTTCCTTTTCCAAGAACAATGAGGAAGAAAGAGAGAGAAAAACAAATCTTGCATTGTTCTGCTGGAAGATGTAGCAGAGGGTGAGCGGTTGTTTTTTTCTTATCTCCCCACCAGCACTTCCCTTAAACAAGGAAGCTTCCAAATGCTGCCATGGTTCTTGGTCAGAAAGTGCTGTTACTCTCTTCTAAAAACCAATGCCAGTCTGGGCCAGGTGATCAGATACTGACAGGGTGGGAAGTTCTCTTCTGGTATCTTAAGCAACTGACCCCTCCTCCACAAGGACTTCTAGGCTCTGAGAGAGGTGAGTCTTAGCCGCCCCCACCTCTGTCATGGAATCCCAAGACAGAGCAGGATTGCTGGTGAATGGTGAGGGCAGGGTAGAGGGTAAACAGATTACCCAAGATTCTCTCTGTCCCTGCAAGGCCTTAGCAGCTGCTCCACCCTCCTCTTGAACCAGTCTGCCCAGAGGCAATAGAATCCTGGGCCAACTTTCCAGGACTTCATTTTAGGGTCACCTCTTGATGTAGTAGAGACCCCCATCCCAAGGGCCTCTGACTTCTAAACACCCATTACTAAAGGAAAACCAGAAGAGTGGGTTAGAGAGCTCTCAGGAAGGAAATACCGGGCCCCACACCAATGCTGGTGGCTGGAGTTGGCTGAAAATGTCTTCTGGAAAAGTGGTGTCATGTAGGGAGATCCCTGGAGAGATGAAAACCTCAAAGGAGAAGCAGAGAAATTTAGTTTCTGGGTTCTTGCCAAAGGAAGGGAAATGAGGAGGGCATAAATAGAAATAATTGTCTGGATAAATGACCCTAGGGAAGAGGGCAAAGATGGAGGCACCCTGGGCCCTAAACTTCATCTGCAGTCTCTCAGGGCTATGCTTACCTAACACTTTTGGGAACCTCCTCCCCTCAACCTGAGGAAGGTCACTTCCTCCAGGGGTAATAACTTTTCTCAGTGAGTTGAGTTCATTATGAGGAAATCCTGTGGGATCATTTATGCCATCAGGTGCAGAGCTGGAGCTGACTCATGCCAAGGAGGGGCATCGCCGTCCCTCTTCACCCAGTTGTTTCCCTGAAGCAATCTCAATGCCTTTGGGAAAGCCTTTTTGATTTCCATGTCTCATGCAAGGCAATGATTTTAAAGAGGGCATAGGGTTTTCAGAGGTAGATGGAAGGAGGTGAGGTAGTTGATTGGGTGACCCAGTATAACTGACAGTGCAGGTGGGCAAGGCACGGAGACAGGACATGGGCTATGCAGATAGAGATAATCTCACTTGGGGAGCAGAATTCCTAGAAGCCGTGGACATTTATTATGAAAAATCGTTCCACACAAATTGTCCCAGAGGGCAGGGAGGCTCTTCATTCCACCTTGGCGCCTCTCTCACCATTTGAGGATCCATTACTCTTTCAGTAGAAAGCAGACTTTGTTTGGGTTGGAAGCACACCTCCAACGTAATTTAATCAGCATTGGACTTTGGCTAGTGTAATCAAATATACATATACTTTCTCCTGCAGGAAGAAAAATAATTTCTCTGTAACTGGTATTGACTTGAAGTCATGTAATCTCTGGAAAGCATCACATTTTTAAAGGGAAAGGGAAAAATTAAAGGGAAAAGAAGTCACAGTTTTAGTGGTTTGCCTTATTGTTACTAAGAAAGGACAGAAAGACCCCCCTAGAGCCCAAATACTCATCCTGCTCCAATTGCAGATATTTCACAACAGCTTCCTCTGTGCAGTCAGCCTCTAAGATCTGTATTGATAGGAAGCTAGGTTGACACGTTCACCAGATCTGAGAATGTGGAATTTATATTTATATTTTGTAGATATCCTTAAAGGAACCTGTTTGGTGTTCTAATATGTTACCCTCTTTGGAAAGATCACAGGCAGCAGGATCTGGATGGACAGAAAGCCTCCTCTTTTAACAGTGCTTGATGGCCATTACCAGCTTGCTCCCCATTCTGCCTCAGAGTCTTGAGCATGAAGCAGTACCCTAGAGCATCCCCCTGGAGCAAGCTTGGGTCCCCTAGCCCCAGGGTGAGACTCTGAGCTTTGCCCAAGTTGAGTCTGTTAGGGAATCTGTTGTAAACACAGATCCATTGATTTGCATTTGTCAGAGAGTAAAGTTAAACCAGTGAAAAGAGAAGCCCTTACCCTTTTATGCAGGGCCAGGGAAACCTTTCATATTGATCCTATTGATCCAACCTTTCCCTTTAAGGAAACCACATAGTTAAAGACCCTCGTTCAATAGATTTACCCTTCGTGCTTGTGATATTCCTTTAAGTGTTCTCATCTAGGATAGCTAGGCATTAAGCCCACACTCTCAACCAAACAAAAATGAAAAGGGGGTAGGAGAAGAGGGCGTTAGGAGGCAGAATTGTGGGAGGTGAAATTAAATCAAACTGAAATATGTAATGGCCCAATTGGGGATGTTTTTCTCATTCTTCTAAGATGACGTGCAGGGATAAAGACAAAATAGATTCATTTAACCTGCTCCCCCACCTCCCACAAAGGAAAATCAGTTTATACATGCAGAGATGTCTTAGGAACACTACTTTCTACTGGCCAATATTTCCATCAAGCCACTGGTTTGATTCATTTAATATGTTTCACTAAAAAGCAATGATTCTGCTACAATAATTTTTTGAGTGTGTGGTTCATTTGTAGAAAATCAAGAATCGAATTGTTTCTAGAAATGCCATGTTGAACTTTACATATGAGCAAGGACACTGAAGACACTTAAGAAGAGAGAGGTCTCAGAGCTGCCTGTTCTGATGAAAGTGGGTAGAGGCTAGTGCAAGGTACAACTTTTGTTGTAGAGCAGGATAGATGGAATCAGAGTTGCTAAATATTATTCAGTGCTCCTTTTGCTTGCAGATATGAAAATGAAAGTCCCCTTTGTCTCTCGAACTGTTGGCACAATTCATTTCATTTCTTCCTTGACCCTTTTTTGCTCTGTAAATAACATCCATTCGTGATTTTTTCCAACATGGTGCACAAGCTATTCCTAATTGGCTTGGGTTGTTTTGGACATTCATGTTTGTTTTATGTGATTGAAAAATATTAATGATTCCTTAGGTGAGCTAATGTATTTATCTGCTGAGCAAGTTCAAAGGGCAGAGTTCAGCCATGGTTCAGGTTAATTGAACAGGAAGCAGTGAGCTCGCCAGGCTGTGTTGAACAAGGGACCAGTCCCTTAAAATATCACACTCAGCAAACATACAATTTCACTGTCCTTATCCTGGAGTCTGATGTAAGAAGCTCAGATCAACTTGGATTGCCTGTTTAAAAATCCAAAGCAAAACGCAGCAAGTGCAACAAAACCTCCAAGTCCCCCTTGGGGAAGAAGAGTTTTCTCATTGGCTAATTGCTTTATTGGTAGCACTGACCTGCAGAGCAGCTGCAGGGGCCTAGATGAAGGCTTAAGGCCTTGGAATAATGTGCTCCATTAGAACAGGGCAAGGCATTTTTTGTTTACTCAATTGGAGCTCCCTGCAAAGTGCCATTAACCCCAGCCCAACTGCGTGCATGCTGAAAAAGCCAAAGGTCACACCAGTCAGTCTGTAGGCATAGCCAGCTTTGCCCTAGTAGAAGGGAAGGGGCATCCTGCTGGCATGGCCCTCCCTTGGGCTTGGCCTGATCCCATGGGCCCCCTCCAGGGCTTTAACCAAAGCAGTTGCACAACTTGTTTACATTTCTCAACTGCTGAATCATGATATTGATGATTAAACAGTTTTGATCTGAGCACCATCAATCACACCAAAAAAAAAAATCCTTCCACTGACTCTTTATTTTCTATTTATGTTCCCTTCATTACTATGCATTACAGTAAACAGAATTGCGAACACGATGCTTTTAGCAGGAATGTAGTCTGGGTAAGTACTTGGATCAAGAAGAAGACAGGCCTACAAACATGGCTGGGGTTTGCTGGGTAGAAGAAAGTTTTGGAGTGGAAGCTTATAGAGTTAAGACTTTTACCACCAGCACCATGAACTAGAGTGCCACCTGCTGGGAGTCTTTGAACTGCAGTCAGCCCTGCACTCCCACAGGTCGGGCTCTGGCTCCTTCTTTGCTTGGTTCCTAGTATCTGTGCCCATCCCC
>JAJEJO010000527.1:402159-482635 GCA_020662805.1 Glaucomys volans | reverse complement strand
CCCGGGGAAAGGGGTAGGCTTAGGTCCGAGGGCTCTGAAGCCGCAGCGCTGTGTCCCCGGGGAAAGGGGTGGGCTTAGGTCCGGGGGCTCCGAGGCCAAAATGGAGACTCTCCGCCAGGGAATCTGGAGAATGGCCTAAGATGATGTTAAAAGTGTTTTTTTTTTTTTTTTTGCCATCACAGCAGAAGGAGAGGACCACGTTTAGATGTTCACCCTTCTCTATCTTATAAAAGAGATGAACAAAGCATGAGAGAGAGATGGAGATGAGAAGGTCACTTATTTGGGGAACAGAGCACTTGTAAATGAGTCACACGCCTATCATGGGTAGAATGGGGAGCTTTTCTTTCTTCAGTAGTACCTTCCAGAGAACTTCTATATGCCCAGGAGCTTAGGGATGGACAGTGACTGACTTTCTACTATTACTCGAGAGTAAAAAGAGTTTTCCTTCTAGGAGTCACCAGGGCACAGCATGAGAGAATGCTTTCTGAACACTAGCTGTGGACTGTGTGAAAGAGAATAGTGAACTGGCCTTGGAAGATCTTAGTCTAATTGGAGACTTTCACATGGAGAGGTAAAGAGACATTGACAGAAAGAAGCTGGAGGGGTGATACCAGATACCTAACACCTGAGGAAGAAGTTGGAAGTGGTCATCTGGAAATTATTTGAACCTAAATAAGTGCTGATGAGCCATACCATCATGAGGTCTCACTGGTGAACTTACAAAGGCATCCATGAAAGAGAAGTACTTCTTATCAATCTGTCTATACAGATGCATTGGCAACTCTAATCTACTCATGACAAATAAAACCAATTGTCACCCTTCTGTGGAGCCATGGTAGAGCTCTGTTCAGATCTTTTTTTGAGAGTGAACATACTATGAGACATATACTTAGTTGACAGCCTTGAGCTACGGCATCTTCAGAATTTCCCATAGCATCTTAGGCAACATCATGTTCTCCCTGGCACATATCACCTAGTGTCAGAGCTTAGCAGACGTGACAGGGTCAGGACTCTTCTGGACAGTGAGGAATTCCTCTATGGCCAATGTTTTCTTTTTCTCTTTTGCAGAATACCCCATTTGGCTTGCCAAAATATTTTCTTTTTTTATGTAACTTTTATTTAATTTATTTGTTCTAATTAGTTATACATGACAGTAAAATGTGTTTTGACACATCATACATAAATGGAGTAAAACTTCTCATTCATCTGGATGTAGGTGATATAGAATTACCCTGGTCATATAATCATATCTGCATGTAGGGTAATAATTCAGATTCATTCTACTGTCATTTCGACCCCCTCTCCTCCTCTCAGTCCCCTCTGTTTAGTGCACAATACCACTATTCTCCAATAACCCCTATTGTGCATTAGCATCTGAATATCAGAGAAAATATTGGGCCTTTGGTTCTTTTGCATTGTTTCATTTTTCTTAGCATGATAGTCTCTAGTTCCATCTATTTACCTGCAAATGCCATAATTTCATTCTTCTTTAAGGCTTAATAATATTACCTTTTGTATATATGTACACAATTTCTTTGTCCATTCATCTGTTGAAGGGTGCCTAGGTTGGTTCCATGGTGTAGCTATTATGGATTGAGCTACTGTAAACATTGATATGGCTGCATTACTATAGTATGCTATTTTAAGTCTTTTGGTCATAAACTGAGGAGTGGGATGATTGGGTCAAAGTGTGGTTCCATTCCAAATTTTCTAAGGTATCTCCATACTGCTTTCCATAATGGTTGCACCAATTTGCATTCTGACCAGCAATGTAGGAGTGTACCTTTTCCCCCACAGCTTTGTCAACCTTTATTATTGCTTGTATTCTTGATAATTACCATTCTGATTGGAGTGAGATGAAATCTTAGAGTAGTTTTGACTTGCATTTTACTCATTGCTAGAGATGTTGAGCATTTTTTCATATATTTGTTGATTGATTGTGTATCTTCTTCTGTGAAGTGTCTGCTCAGTTCCTTAGCCCATTTATTGATTGGGTTGTTTTTTGTTGTTGTTACATTTTTGAGTTCTTCATATATCCCGGAGATTAGTGCTTTGTCTGAGGTGTGATGTGGTAAAGACTTTCTTCCATTTGGTAGGCTCTTTCTTCATGTTATTGATTGTTTACTTTGCTGTGAAGAAGATTTTTGGTTTGATTATATATCCCATTTGTTGATTCTTGATTTTACTTCTTGTATTTTAAGTGTCTTGGTAAGGAAGTCAGTTCCTAAGCACACATGCTGGAGATTTGGGCCTAATTTTTCTTCTATTAGGCACAGGGTCTCTGTTCTAGTGCCTAAGTCCTTGATCCACTTTGAATTGATTTTTGTGTAGGGTGAGAGATAGGGGTTTAATTTCATTGTGCTCCATATAGATTTCCATTTTTTCGCAGCACTATTTGTCGAAGAGGCATCTTTTCTCCAATGTATGTGTTGGCGCCTTTGTCTAGTACAAGATAACTGTATTTATGTGGGTTTGTCTCTGTATCTTCTGTTCTTTAGCATTGGTCTACATATTGGTTTTGGTGCCAATACCATGTCATTTTTGTTACTATGGCTCTGAGTATAATTAAGGTCTGGTATTATGATGCCTCTTGCTTCATTTTTCTTGCTAAGGATTGCTTTAGCTATTCTGGGTCTCTTATTTTTCCAAATGAATTTCATGATTGCTTTTAATAATTCTATGAAGAATTTCATTGGGATTTTAATAGGAATTGCATTAAATCTTTATAATGCTTTTGGTAGTATGGTCATTTTGACAATGTTAATTCTGCCTATCCAAGAGCATGGGAGAGTGTTCCATCTTCTAAGGTCTTCAATTTCTTTTCTTAGTATTCTGTAGTTTTCATTGTAAAGATCCTTCAATTCTTTTGTTAGATTGATTTCCTAGAATTTTATTTTTTTTAGGCTATTGTGAATGGGGTAATTTTCATAATTTCTCTTCGAATGGATTAATTCATCACCAATGTATAGGAACACATTTGATTTATGGATGTTAATTTTGTATCCTGCTACTTTGCTGAATTCATTTGTGAGTTCTAGAAGTTTTCTGCTTGTGATTTTTGGATCCTGTAAATATAGAATGTTGTTGTCAGCAAATAATAATAGTTTGAGTTCTTTTTTCTATTCATATCCCTTTAATTTCTTTCTTCTGTCTAATTGTTCTGGCTAGAGTTTCAAGGACTGTGTTGAACAGAAGTGGTGAAAGAGGGCATCCTTGTCATGTTCCAGTTTTTAGAGGGAATGCTTTCAATTTTTCTCCATTTAGAATGATGTTGGCCTTGGGTTTAGCATCTAGAGCTTTTACAATGTAGAGGTATGTTCCTACTATCTCTAGTTTTTCTAGTGCTTTGAACATGAAGGGGTATTGAATTTTGTCAAATGCTTTTTTCTGCATCTATTGAGATGATCATATGATTCTTGTCTTTAAGTCTATTGATGTGATGAATTATGTTATTGATTTGTATATGTTGAACAAACTTTGCATTCCTGGGATGAACCTTACTTGATCATGCTGCACTATCTTTTTAACATGTTCTTGTAAGTGATTTGCCAGAATTTTGTTGAGAATTTTTGCATCTATGTTCATCAGGGATATTGGTCTAAAGTTTTCTTTCTTTGATGTGTCTTTGTCTGCTTTTGGTATCAGGGTGATACTAGCCCAGATAATGAGTTTGGAAAAGTTCCCTCCTTTTCTATTTCATACAATTATTTGAGGAGTATTGGTGTTAATTCTTCTTTGAAGATCTTGTAGAACTCTGCTGAGAATCCATCTGATCCTGGGATTTTTTTGATTGGTAGTCTTTTGATGGTGTCTTCTAATTCATTGCTTGAATTTGGTCTGCTCAAATCGTGTGTGTGCTCCTGGTTCAGTTTGTGTAGGTTATATGTCTATAGAAATTTGTTGATGTTTTCAAGATTTTCTATTTAATTGTAGTATAAATTTTCAAAATAATTGTTGTATATAATCTGTATTTCAGCAGTATTCATCATGATATTTCCTTTTTCATCATGAATTTTAGTAAATGAGTTTTCTCTTTCATCCTTTGGGTTTGGGAAATTTTCTGATATTTCATTGAAAAGATTGTGCAGTCCTTTGGTTTATATCTCTGGGCCTTCATCTATCTCCATAAATCTTAAATTTGGTCTTTTCATGTTATCCCATAAGTTCTGGAAGTTCTGTTCACAGTTTCTTAACATCTTCTCTTCATGGTCAACTCTATTTCAAGATTATATATTTTGTCTTCATCACCTGAGGTTCTGTCTTCCAAGTGGTCTAGTCTGTTGGTGATGCTTTCTTTTGAATTTTTAATTTGGTTTATTGTTTACTTCATTTCAAGGATTTCTGTTTGGTGTTTTTCAGAATCTCTATCTCTTTATTGAAGGCTTTTGCTACCTGTATTTGCTCTCCTACAACATCCTTTACTTCAAAGATCAGTTTAACTATGTACATTCTAAACTCCTCTGACATTTCTTCTACTGCAGTGTTGATGAATTCTGTTATTGGTGTACCTTGGTTTGCTTGGGGCAGTTTGTTCCCTTGCTTTTCATGTGCTTTGTGTGTCTCCCCATCTAACACTATGGATCTAAGGCACTAAAGTTGCTACCTTGTGGACTTCTAATGTCTCTGAAAGTTATCCAGTACCTCACTGTTTCAGGGGAGACAAATAATAACAACAACCAATGCAAATAATATGCAGTATTAAACCAAATAGTCCCTGCTATGATGTCTACAATGTTAATTATCACAATAAACAGAAATTATATGATCAGTTATTGCCTGCAATAAAAATAGCAAGTTTGCAAAAGGGTTTATATTTTTATATGGTACATAGGGAGAGAACAGAAGTGATTTGGGATGTGATGATTATGAAGGAGCAAGAGAGAAAAAAGAAGTAAGATATTAAAGGAAGAGTGAAAGAGAACAATAGAGATTGACTCAGCAGAAAAAAATAATGAAGGGAAACAGGTGGGAGAAAAAATATATATAGCAAAAATTTGAATAAAAAAATAAAATAATACAAAATAAAACCTAAATATACTAATCAAATATCCTAGTTCATAAAAGACCAATCAATATAAAACAACAGGCTTCAAAAATGTTAGAGAAGAGGAAAAAATAAAGGAAACCATACAAATGTCCATGTACCATTACCATTAAGGTCACAATTAAGTAATAAAAAAGAATAATTAAAAAAAAGAATGAATGAAAAAAAAATCTTGATGAAAAGTTAAAGAATTCTTTCTTTTGGTGTTCAAAAGATTCTCTGCTTCCCTTCTCAGCAGTTTTAGGTGTAGTCGTCTGAAGTGTAATGATCCACTCTCTGGATTGCGGGAGTGAGAGAGGTAATCCCATAGGTGGGACACCTGGAGGCAGGGTTTAGGCTTATGTAGACTCCAGGTTCACCGAATGCCAATGGTCTGGAGATTTTAAATCAGCACACCTCCAGTGTCCAGTACTTGCTGGTCCATGCTGGAAGACTGTACCTCAGGACTCCCCTGGTTCCACTTGTGTGGTGGGGGAGCTGATTCTTAGTCCCCTATGTCACTTGCAGACCCCACGTTTCCTGGTCTCAGGTTCAGTGTCCAAACAAATTCTGCCACTTCTGAGTTCCTGGCCAGATGTGTCTCTTCCAGCTAGCCCTGAAAGCAGTCAGATTGGAGGGGGAGGGGTTGAGCTGGGTGGGTTTCAGAGACCAATTGTCCCCTGTGTAAACCTCTCTCCACATTTAATTTTCTCCTGTCACTTAAGCACACTCTATCTTGTTCAGTGTTTGTTTATTGGACCTGTATCTCCAGCGAAACTTGGGTTTGCCAGAAATTGGCTTCTTCAGCTGCTGGCCCTGGCACCTTGGGGGCAAAATGGTTCCTTCCTTTGTCCTCTACACACCTCCTGGAGAGATGGTGGCTTCTTTTCCCACAAGTGGATATTATGCAACACATTAGATTCTTGGGCAATGTCATTGGTTTCTAAACTCTCAGTTTGCAAACACACCTCATGACTCCCAAAAATGTGGGTGCTTTTAATTCTCTTATCCCTCTACTATGCTCATGTAGGAAACTCTCTGTCTGGAGCTTCTAGCCTGGCTGTGCTCTTGAGGAATTTTTCCTCATTTTATTATATCCAACCTCCTGGGTCTCCTGGTCTGCTTTGAATGTCCAGATTTAGGTTCCAGTAAAGTACTTGCCCCCGTTTTTTTTGTTCACCCACCTTATGGAGAAGCTGCCTGTCTGCTTTCTTGGTTTCGCACCACGGAGCAACAAGGAACCTGACCTCCTCTATTCTGCAGTCTTGGATTTCCCTGATATTTTCATATATTGCTGTAGACTATGGTTTTTCCTATTCAATCTTTTTTCTTCTCCATCAGGTTTGCATCGATATATGAAGATTTTCTTTGCTTACTTCTTCTTTCTTTTTTCATTACCTTTTTGCAGGTGTTATTTCAAATTAATCTTTTACACATCTAATTCTAATGTGGAGTCTATTTCCTTTTAGGTCCCTAACTGATGCACTCTCCCTACCCCCAGCTCTAACACCAAAAAACAGCCTCCTCTAAGTAAAAACTGCCCTTTGCGTAGGGTAAAAAGTTTGGGGGTATTCAAGCATTCCATGCTGAAATGCAACAATCTTTTTGTCTTAGAATAATAATCAGAGGACTTAATTTTTACCAGGAATGTGGGGCTGAGCTAGGGAAATTGTCAGTGGAGAAGCATAATTGTTTTAAGATTGTATTTCGCTTTTTCAAAGACAAAATCACATACATTTCAATTGCTATTAGACATTGCAATATTGATATCCAAAGTAGGGGATCCAACATATATGCTCACAGGCATGAAGGGTTCCTGATTTCTCACATGCTTGCCACTATTTCTTTAATTAACAAAAGGTTAGATGATGCTTAAAAATGAACAGGCTCTGTTCTCTGAACTTTGAAAATATTAACTCATTTAATTCTCATAACAATCCTCTGACATAGGTACATGAATGTTCCCATTTTACTAATGAGAAAATTGACATAGTCTTACAACTAGTAAATGGTAGCCACGTGTGCAATCAGATAATATTTATCATTTGCATAATTTACTTCTTTAGCCTGTCTGATGGGTGTTATCTTGCATTTACCTAAGTGTTAGTGAGACGGAACACTTGAAATTCAAGTTTTCTTTCCTATAAACGGTTTCATGTTATGACATATCATTTTTTCTCTTATGTTATTTGCTTTTGTAAGAATTCTTTATATACTCTTGATAATAATAATTCCTTGTTGATGATATGTGATGAAAGTACCTTTACCTCTTCTATTGTTAGTCTTTAAAATGTGTTTTTTATCTTTTTAAAATGCAGATAGAGATAGCATTATCAAGATTTCTTCTATGATTAATACTTTTTGTATTTTATATGACAACTTTTCCTAATCCAAGTTCAAATATATTTTCTAGTTATCCTTTTAAAATCTTGATTTTTAAAAGTTTTAAATATTTCTGTATAGAAATCCCATGTAAAGCATTAGGAAGTAAATTGGTTTTATTTTCCATTTTTAAAGAAAATTGTTTCAATGAGGATTATTAAAAAACTCTTTGATGGACTTCTGACTTCTGATGTCACCCCCATTAAATGTCAAACTTCCACAAACACATACATTTCTTTGTCACTTTTGCTTCATTTCTGTGTGTATCTATTTCTGCAACAATACCACCATATCTAAAAACCATAGTCTCACAAGAGTTTGAACGTCAGGTAGGGTGAGTCTTCCCTTCCTTTCCTTCTCACTTACTTTTCCTTCGGGGATTTCATGCTTTTCTTCATAATTTTCTTTCGATCATATATACTAACAGTATGTTTGGAGTACAGTTCTTAATTTACGAGCATATTCTCTGTCTTGCTTTGATTTTCTGTTTTAATTGATGATTTATGTTTCTAGAATTGCCAAATTTAGAAAATAAAAATACAGGACGCCCTGTGAAATGTTCAGATAAAAAATATAGCATAAGCATGTTTCAATTATTACACGGAAATGCTTATACTAAAAAAATTTGTTTATTTGAAGCTCAAGTGTCATTAGATGTTCTATATTTACTGACAACTGATTTTGTGGAGTTTGCTAAGACCTGTTTTATAGTCTTGGTTTGTAATTGTTCATATGTATTAAAAAATACCATCTTTATAGGTTTCAAGATGCTACATGTGCTTATTAAATGAAATTTGTTTGTTGTGTTTTCTAATTTTCTATAACCTTACCACTTTTTTCTCTATTGATCAGTTTCAGGTAGAAGTATAATATTATTGCATATTTGTCCATTTGTCCTTAACATTATGAAATTGTATTTCAAACCAATTTCTCAGGTACACACACATTCACAA
This sequence comes from Glaucomys volans, assembly GCA_020662805.1. Lineage (NCBI taxonomy): Eukaryota > Metazoa > Chordata > Mammalia > Rodentia > Sciuridae > Glaucomys > Glaucomys volans. Next base: position 474,277 of record JAJEJO010000527.1, on the reverse strand, counting down.
TAGTTACATCACTGTTCTGGTAGACTGTTCTCTCTGGCCTTAGGTAACTCCTTATCCTTATTGCTTTTTGGGTGGGGAATGGTGGTGCTGGGGATTGAACTCAGGGGCACTCCATCACTGAGCCACATCCCCAGTTCTTCTTTTGTATTTTATTTAGAGACAGGGTCTCACTGAATTGCTTAGCTTTTGGTCTCACTTTTGGTGAGGCTGACTTTGAACTCCTGATAACTTCTGCCTCAGGCTGTGGAGCTGCTGGTATTGCAGGCGTGTGCCACTGTGCCGGGACTTATTACTTCTATGTGTTGTATTTTGTCTAAAATTCCTATTGTTACATAAGTCCTCCCTTGGTTGATACTTTCTTTTACATCTTATTGCATCCTCCTGCTTTTTACATTCAGTATTATCCTGTCTTAGATAAGACACTTGTACAAAAAAGACTTTAACAGGATTTATTAAAATGAATTTGATAGTCTTTATTATGTTTAGTTAGTGAGTTTATTCCATTTATTTATGTAAGAATACTGGTACACATCTGCAATTATTTTTACCATTTAAATTAAAGTTTCTTTCTTCAAGGTTAGGTTAGTTTGATGATTTTTTTTCATTCTGCTATCAATTTTAAATATTTAAATATATAATATTTAAAAATCTCTACATTTTATTTATATTTTTAATGTTTATCTCCATTTTCAACATGCACAATTATCTATAAAATTTTCTAACAAGCTCCAAAATTAACCATTATCTTTACTCTTCTTCTGAAGGGTATAAGGAATGTCTGGTGTTTTAACTACCCACTGAATAGCATGCTACACCTCACTGTATAGACTTTGTGCCACATGTTTCATAAGAACAAAATTTAATGTTAACCATTGTATTTGTTCCTTATAGTGAACATTTGATTAAATTCACCATCACATTTTTATCTGTTTCTGGGATCATGCATGCACTGTTATTTACTCTTTTCTGTACATTGTACATCAGCTGATGAACATCCTTTATCAAGTCTTTCTGAAGTAGTCTATAGATGACAAGATCTTAATCTTTATAACTTTGTAAAGATGCATGTGCATTTTAATTTGTCTTGAAGAAATTGTACTCATCCTAATTCATTTCCTTTTAATCTACTGTCATCTTCTTAGTGGACTTTGTATTGCTATTGCAGAATACTTAGCTCACTGTAATGTGTAAAGAGATTGTTTGGGTCCTGCCTTTAGTGACTGGAAAGTCCAAACAGCAAGGCACTAGTGTCTGTTCAGGTCCCATTGTGGACAGTATCACATGGTAGGAGACTATTCAAAAAAGAAAGGGATGTGTGTGGGAAGAGACTTACATGGGAAGATAGGAAGCAAGAGAGTGGGGAGCACTCCCAAATCATAAACCATAGAAAGACCCATAATATTCACATCAAATGTCTAGGGGGAATTAACCTAATAACCATCACAAAATTCACTTGGGGCTTCCAGATTATGACACGCTTACAAAACAAAATTGAAAGGAAATGAAAAGAACTTCATATTATTTTTATTATTTTCAAAGGTGAAAAAATAGAGATTATGGTATAAAGGCAAATTTTAAAAATAGAAATTAAAATATATTAATATTATTTTGTTTCATTACATTTGGTTCTAGTTATGATTAACTTCTGCAAATGCTCACCTTTTCTTCTTTGAAGTTCTCTTTTAACCATCTGTAAAAATATTTCCATAAAGATGATAAAAAGAAGCAAAATGCAGTTCTTAAATAGAATATATATATACATATATATGTATATAGTTTCATTAACTACAAGTGTGAATAGCTCTGAAACAATCTTGTTCTTACCCTTTTACAAATCAAAGCTCTTTGAACATGCATTTTTGCAGAGCTTGCTTTTAGCACTAGATTTTTCTTTTTGTATTTTCTAAGGAGAATTTTTAGAAAATAGAATACTATTTCCTTATGGAACAGAACATTATCACTCAGTGGCACATTATTTAAATGTTCAAGAGTTGTTTGTGGAAGGTCTCGTTTTGTCAGATTCATTTGTTAGTTGATTTGCCCATTTGTAGAAAAAAAGAAATTAAAAAGCTTGTCAAGATACATTATACTAAACAGCACCTCAATTTAAAAATATGAGTCTATATATATTGGACTTTTCAACCTACATTGTTATTTACAAAGTTTTCTTTTTTAAATTACAGGAAGTTGGAACAGAATTTCTCTCTACACTGAGTATTTCCCTTTTGTGGTTATAGCTCACCACACACACACACACACACACACACACAGCCCTGTATGATAAATCCCTACTTTAATAAAAGATTGTTCCTTGTAAATTCCTTTGAAAGGGTTTTGCTTAAATAATCTTTTATAAAGATGATGTGATTTTTTTATGAAAAACTTTGTAAGCTTATCACCTTTATATGAAACATTCTATGCTCTGTGAGATGAATCATTAAAATTGTGTCTTGAATTCATATTGTCATAGCAATTGATTTTCTTTTGGGGAGTGCATTGACATTGAAATACATAATGCAACTAGGAAAGCATGGGAATGGACTGGGGATGCAGCTCAGTGGTACAATGCCTGCCTAGCACTGGGGGAAAATATTATGGAAAGAACTTGAACGGATAGGTTATTACATTATACATAATTTCCTCAAGTCATTTGATCAAATCTCTTAGAAATTAAACAAAGCACCAAGAATACTCTAAATAGGCTACATGTGTACAGCTTGTTCTCAGAGGAATGGAAGAATGCTGTCTTTAAGATTTAGTACTCTGGTGGATTTTTGCAATAAAGAGACAAGTTCCACAAACTCTTTGGATTTAATCATTAAAACGAGGCACCCCAGGTCTTGGAAAAAAAGTGTAAAGTAGAATTGGAAACCAGATATTGTTTCTTCAATCTAAAGTACAAAGATATTTTTAGGGTGTTCATTATACCAAAAGGAATGATGGATTGGGAAGGCAAACTCTAAGTTTGGGTTGGCAGTGTCAGGCATGCTCATAAACATATTAGGAGACATGACAGCTGCCCAGAAAGAGTCAAGATGGTGAAGTATTGCTTCTTTCCTCTCAATCATTTCAGTCTCAACATTCCTGAAGAGTAGAGTTGTCTGTCCCTGTACCTCTCCAACACCACCTGAGAAGTCCCTCAAAGATTTATTGAATATCTTTGATATTCTGTGCACTATCCTTGGTCCTGGAGTGCAGAAGATGTAAAGATGGGCAACAGGAGGGCAGGTTTTTCTTCCTTTATTTATTGTCCACTGCTCTGTCTTTAGTGCTTGGCACAGTGTCTGGTATGCATAAAGGGGAGATCATATGCATGTGTTGAATAAATGAAGGGAGGTCCCCAACGTAGACCTAAAATAAACATAAATGCTTCGGTTCTCTGATGTCTGATTTCTACCCCCTTGAATCTGTGCTGTTGCTGTCTTCAGTGATTTGCTTTATAATACAACATAGTGACACTGGTTTTCTGGAACTTTTGAACATAAGAAAAAGTACAATTTCTCTGTATGTCTGAATAACTACACTAGAAGCCCTGAGACAGCCCTAAAGACCTTCTAGTACTACAAGACCACCAGGTAGAGAGGCCTTTTGCAAGTACTCCAAAGCATGGTGACACTGAGCCAGATCTTTCAGTCAACCCCTCCGAGACACCAAACAAATCAATGAAGCTGGTAAGGATTCTCCAGATGGACCCACTTACTGATACTTGCAAGACCTCAGCTGGTGGTACACAGAGAAAGACAATTGCCCAAATGAGCCCTGCTCAAACTCCTGACCCATGAAATTGTGAGACAATAAAATGTTTATTAATTTGTTAAATTTTGGAGTGGTTTATTTTACAGCAACAAGTAACAGAACAGTTCCCAAAGGATTGCAGTTTAGGGTGGGTTTAAGGAAAGGTAAAAAGGTATTCAGGGAGCCAGGCAAATAAACTGACATTTACTTTTTTAGTATTGTTCCATAAATCAGAATTTTGCATAGAGAGCTGTAAAATACCTGGGAGAGATAATGAACCCAACATAGAAATCAGAAAGTTTATTGCTTAAAAGTAATGAGAAATGAATATGTCAATGTGCTCCTTCTGAGGAACCATATATCACAGTCAGTTTCTCTCTTCTAATTTAGAGCATTAACAAAAACAATAAATGACCATCTGTTTTCACCAAAATAAATAATAATAATAGTAATTGGATTTCTCCAAGTTTTTCTGGGGAATGTTGGAGTTAATTATAGAGCTCAAGGCTTGGGTCACAGTAGTTGACTATCTAGAATTGACCTGGCTCCTATAAATGAAGCAATGAATGGCTTATCCTCAGGGCTCAATATCACAGAACCTTCATGGAGAGGAATGTTATGTTTTACCTTATTAGAGAAACTATTTGGAGGCACTACCCAGAGCATTGTTTAGCCCTTTTACCATCTTATTATCCATTGTTCTCGTATACAAAGAGTTCATAGATCAACTTCAGACCAGATATTCAAAGTTTGTGAATGTACAAGTGCCAGTTGTGTTTGGACAAAAACAGAAGACTTTTGAACCAGTATTTCTCAAATCCTCCAGACATATTGTATATTAAATTTGTAGGAGGTAGATATATTTCCTCTACCGTAAACCTTGAAAGCTAAAATTTCAAAATATAATAAGTGAAGTATCTCCCACTTCCACATTCGCAAGAGTCTTTATGTCCCATGATTCTGACTTGGGTTTTGTGAGTACCAAAGTTTTCTGGCCATATTTTTATACCCCAATTTATACCACTTAGTAATCCCAGAGACTCTCACACTCAGTTTCCAATGGAGCAACATTGGTGTTGCTCCTTGAACTAGAAATCTTTGGGAGACTCCATTAGTCTCCATGTGGGTTTTCCCTTCTGGGACCAGCACAATTTTTATTCCTAGTGATAGGGTATGGAGTACATCTGACAACTCTTCTCAAGAGCTGTAGCCCACACCTTATTGCTGAGGAGTGATTGGGAACTAACCATTAAGTTCTTCTCAAAGTTTGGACATAAGAATGGGGCGTCCTCCTTTTGTTATCATTTAAATTTTTAATTTTTAGCCAGTCTCGAACTAGAGGTGTGTGGGGAGAAATTTTCAAATAGATGAATAAAGTAAATACTGTTATACAATTCTGATACTGGTCTAGAAGTTCGATTACTTGAGTCTAAAGATGGGGAGAATTTTTAGCCTAGTAATAGCTGTAAGATATGCTTAAGATGAGCACTCAGAGAAAAAAAAAAGTCTCCTAAGGATTTAAAAAAATGGTCTTTCACAAATAGAGGTTTTTTGAACACAGGAAATGGCAAGAACTTGACCTTGGCTATAGAAGGTGTAGGAGAACAGAGGGATTTTACTTTATTTGAATGGGAAGGTGGGAATCATTTATATAGAATCTAACATTCCAGGCGAGAAGTGTGGATGCTATTTCCAGTTTTTTTTTTTTTTTTGGTACTGGGGATTGAACCCAGGGGCACTCCCCCACTGAGCCACATCCCCAGTCCTATTTTGTATTTTATTTAGAGACAGAGTCTCACTGAGTTGCTTAGGGCCTCACTAAGTTGCTGAGGCTGGCTTTGAACTTGCGATACTCCTGTCTCAGCCTCCCAAGTGCTGGGATTACAGGCATGCACCACTATGCCTGGCTTCAAAATATTTTGAAATGATGAAATATATTCTAGCAAGGAAATAATAAAACTAATGCAGTAATTTTAGATAGAGTCAAGAAGGTATTTAACTGTATTAAACACTAACTAAATGCCTCAAATAGTTTTTCAATGTTATTTAACTTAATAATGCTAAAAGGAAATATTAGTTCCATTTTATAGATGAGAAAGCATAACTTTGGACAGATACACAAACCTTCCCAACTTCACACAGCAAGCAGTTGTAATAGTTAGGATGTGACCCCACTTGACCTGATTTGGAAAGATTGTGCTCTGCCTTAAAGCTAGGTATGTGTTTAGGAATGAGTTGGTGAGTTGAACCAGAGTAGATTCAATGGTAATGGCAATGCAATGACAAAATTAATGTATCTGGAAATCAGACGAATGAAGACTTGGGATTTCAGCAATTAATGTGGAGCAAGAAAAATGAGAACTATAAATGTCTTTCCTAGGTGACTAAAAAAAGTCATCACTGGGAAATCTTTTGAGTAGCAGTTGGATTGAAGGAAAAATTTATCCCAAAACTCTCTTCTGGCATTCAAATGCTGCTTCCCTTAGAGTGAATATGGATGTCATCTGATTTCACCATAGTGGTATGGTACATTAGAAGTGGTAGGTGAGGGGCTGGGTTGTGGCTCAGTGATAAAGTGCTTACCTAGCAAGTGTGAGGCACTGGGTTTGATTCTCAGCACCACATAAAAAAAGAATAAAGATATTGTGTCCACCTCCAACTAAATATATTTTTAAAAAGAAGAGGTAAGTGATTAATTGTTATGCCAGGGAAGAAAATGGAGAAAAGTAAATTCTCCACATTTGGCATGGCAAGTTGATGAACTCAGGGAGGTGGAACTGGCTCAGAGAGCCAAGGCAGCTAATAGGAGAAATTCTGGGGAAGAAGACCATCAATGGCCCCAGGCATGCTCAGAAAGAACAAGTGCTCCAGTGAAGAGCACTGTCCTCTTGAGATGCCAGGAGCCACTCAGTCAAGATCATCATCAGCATGATCTCCTCTGCTTCTTCATGACTGGTCTCAGTAACCAGAGTGCTAGTATTTACTCAGCCCTCCATTCTAGAACTGCACTGGAATATGCCTGTCCCCAAACAAATTCTTTAGTGACAGTATCTCTTTTTCATCAATAGTTATGTAGAGGCAGCCCTGTTTTGACCTAACTTTCATGCTGAAAATAATTTTTTAATCTTTGTTATTTTTATGTTTCTGGAAATTTTTTTTCTTTTGTGTTAGGGATTGAACCCTCAGAGCACTTTAACACTAAACTACATCCCCAGACCTCTCTATTTTTTATTTTGAGACAGGGTCTCATTAGGTAGCTGAGGTTGGCATTGAACTTGTGATCCTTCTGCCTCAGCCTCCTGAGTCATTTGGGTTATAGGAGTGTCCTGCCTTATGATCTTATTCCCAGACTATTTGAATTTTAATTGACCAGTGAGGTAATGACCTTTTCAAATTCGAGCCCTAGCTCAGAGAGGTGAGTGTACTCGCATGTAATGGAGTCCTATGATATACAGTGCCCCTTGAAGAGTATGGAGCTGGTTCTCAACCCACCTCTCTTTCAGCAAGGGAACATTATCTATATTTTTAATTCAGTCAAGGAGTTGACAATTTCAAAGTTACTCTCTAACACAACTTCACAGTCTTCATCCATTTTTCCCAATTCTAAATAAATAAATAAATAAAATAAAATAAAATAAAGTTTAAAAATACACAGGAAAAAGAGGGAAACAAAGTAGAGAAACTCAGGACAAGATCCAATTGGAAATTTATAAGGGAAAACAAGAAATAATTATTGACTTTAACTTATGGCCCATGGCCAAGTGGCTTAGAAGATAAAGAATCTTTGAGCTGCAAAAGCGAGGCAAAAATAGGTATAAAAATGTTGAAATTAATAGTAATACTTACAGTTCTGCAGTGAAACAGCTCCCTTATTACTAACTCTGAGGTTGCTTACCCTTATGGCCAATGTGCCCCTGCAAAGTACTGCTTTGAATGTGACTAACCTATGACAGAGGGGGTCATGTGACCAGTTAGACTCTTTAGGTATTTTTAAAATAGGTAGAACTGGTAAGATTTAAAAAACAAAAACAAAAACAAATGAACTAAAGAAATAAAGCTGATTTTTTTTTACATCATTCTACTTTTTTTTTACAACTTATTTGAAATGGATTTTCACTGTATTCCAATTGCAGCTAGTACCCAAGACAGCTTGCTGTCCTTTTTAGTCAAAAATCTTCCATTAATGAAAGTTAATTGAAATACCTAACTTATTTATCCTCTTTCCTCAGTTCCTTTATAAAAGTGAACATTCTCATGTTTATCTCCACTTGGTTACTTGTTAGTCTCTTAGTTTATGGAGAGAAAGAGAGGGTAGAGTACTTGCCTAGCATGTGTGAGGCACCGGGTTTCATTCTCAGCATCACATATAAATAAATGAAAAAAACAAATAAAGGTCTATCAACATCTAAAAATATTTTAAAAGGATGATAGGAAATGAAAACAATTGCCATCCACTTGTTTATGAGGCTTTAAATAAAAATTGTACGTCATGTACAAAAAATAGGGAGATGAGGATTGTGTGTGTGGAGCTGAACACTGTGGGACTCATTCATTCTCATTTAAGGAATTCTACATTGTATTCTTCCCATTCTGAACATGTTCCAAAGACAAACTCCAGTACTAATTTACACCATAGTGAAAATGGCTGCCCTTTTACAGTTTTCTTCTATTACAGTGTATTTGCATTATAACGGTGTTCACTCTCTTAAACCCTGTGACATGGACTTCCATAGAGGCATTTTCAAATATCAGTCAGCAGTTGGAAAGAGATCTTTTGTGGGTAAGTAGCAAAGTGACTTGGGGCTGTTAAATCCTTGCAAAAAAATTCCAGTGCCCTTTGTTGAGCCTTAATGCTGAAGAGTCCTTGGAATGAGATGATTGTGGTGTAGTGCGTCTTAATGGTCAGATGACTGAGGACATAATTCATCTCTTCCCTCAATGTCCTGGCACTGAGTAAGTCCCCCAGAACCCCTACAGTTTTGGCAGCAAGAATTAAATTAAAATTTCTCATTAACTTGTTTGAAAGGGGAGTTCAAATAAATAGAAATTGAGTTGAATTATATGTCTAAAAGAATTTTTTTTTAATGTTAGACTCTTTGGTTTAAAATTCGTGTGCTCTAGCTCCTCAAAAGACTAGTCATGGAAACACCATCTGATTCAGCTATACCACTTCTCAGTATTTAAACTGAAGAATTAAAGACATCTTACTGCAGTGATACATGCATACCCATGTTTACAGCAGCACAACTCACAATAGCCAAACTATGGAACCAGCCTAGGTGCCCATCAATGGATGAATGGATAAAGAAAATGTGATATATATATGTATATATATGCACAATGGAGTTTTAATCAGCCAAAAAGAAAAAATGAAATTATGGCATTTGCAGGAAAATGGATGGAACTAGAGACCATTAGGTTAAGCAAAATAAGTCCAAATCAAAAGGTTAAACGTCGCATGTTTTCTCTCATATGTGGAAGCTAGAGAGGAAAACGGAAAACTAAGGTGGGGCTGTATCTCCCCCAAATCAAAGGGAGACCACTTAAGGAAAGGGTCCAAGGGGTGGAAGGTAAGGAAGGAGGAGGGAAGTTCTGAGGAATGATGCTGCCAAATTATATTGTTTTTCTGTGTGCATGTATGAATATGTAATCACAAATCCCATCAATATATACAACTATAATGCACCAATAAAAAATGAGGAAATAAAAAATTGGTGTTTTCTAAATAAGATACATTGTCTTCAGACTCTAAAAGTCTGTTTAGAGTGTTTCAAAATAAAGGTTTTGTAGAGGAAATCAACATATGTACATCATCGTTAGGAAACTAAAAAGAATTTAATGCACTCCTTACCAGTCAGTTTCAGCATAGGAAAGTGTTTAGAAAATCATTTCTGTATCATTCAACTATGTACCATTTGACTTGGCAGATAAGTGGCTCAGTTAAATGTGTACACTCAATTTCAGTGGAAGGGAGCTCTGGTTTCAGACGCACTCAAATGTGTACCTTTTGATCTTTTGATGGTATAAATACATACAGGGCACTTGGGAGCTAATTAACCTAAAATCTGGTTATGCTATTCATCAGCAGATGGGGCTTCAGTTTAACTTCAGTATAGAAAAAAATATAGTGATATCTCAATTATCAAATCACCTAAGAAGTAAATTGCTTTGAGTATACACCTATCCCTTGCTTAATGACTTTAACTCTTCTCAGATAAACCTGCTGCTAAGTAAAACACTGTTAAATGAAAAAAATCCATTAATTCTAACAAGAAAATTTATGCGGAGCTCCATCCCAAACCATAGAACAAACAAAAAATTAATGTCAGATATATTGAAGATAAAATTTTTAAAATAAATAAGTCTAGCTTGTGCACATAGCTAAAGTGCAATGTGATGATAACTCACTAAAGAAACAAGTCTTCCAAGCAGCTCGTGGCCAGTGAGAAGCAGTAGAGCCATTCTGTGCAAGGACATATATCTCTCTGTCCCATTTTATTAACCTGGTTTTCAATCTGTTTGTGGGCTAATGACTAACCTGCACTCAACTGCACTTAAGAAAGAACTGGAAAACACCTTCTGTCCAAAATATCACATCTTAGAGTACACTTATTCAGTAGGTTTTGGGTGCAGAAGCCACAAAATGAATGGTATGTAAGAAGAAGTTGCTCTGTGCTCTTAAGAAAGTTCCTTTTTCATTCTTCTGAAAGAGCTTTAGGAAATGACCCCATCTTTTTTTTAATGGGAATTATTGACCATGGCCATGATGCCTAGAGCCACAACAAGCATTTCAGACAACAGTTTGAGGGTGAAGCTCACCAAAGGAAAAAAAAGACAAAACTGATACCAGAATGAGGAGCCACTGTAACAAAGCAGTTGTGCATTAAGTTATTTAGAGCTGAAGGCATTCAGATGCATATGAGCAAGATTACAGACAGGGACAGATAGAGGAATCACACCAGGGGCAAATCTGAGGGATACACAATCCCATAGAAACATGGGTCCAACAAGGGAAGATGCTAGTGGACTATGTTCTGTATGCCCAAAATGATAACTAGGCATGGGGAAGAAGGGGAATGCTGGAACCAGAGAAAGGCTTGCCCTCCAAATGTTCATGGACACTATTTTTGTTCTACTTACTTTATGATTTTATTTCTACACTGGGTCAGAGGTTTGCCACTGCTCACACTCTTTCTAAAGAAAAAGAATCATTGATGAATTATAGTGAGATTGTAAGAGAAGTATCAAAAAATTGAAATTCATTTAGAATCAGTGAAATTGTCCTTGGTATTTTAAGACTTTGGAGAAACCCCCTGCTAGATTCTGTTTAGGTGTCTTATTCTGTGAATAGGAAACTGGTGAGTGGTGTGAGAACACAAAGAGGTGCCCACAAAACCACAGTCTCCAAACATCTCCTAATTGTCGACCATAATCAGTTCTTTGAGATAAACAACGAAATTTCTGTTGAAATGCAGAATTGCTAATAGAGATAACATATTAAGTCAAACCTAGCATCTGAGTCACCGAGGACCCCCACTGTAAACTCAACAAGGAAATGCAGGTATTTTAAAAAATTGGGTAAAGCACAGTAACATCTGTTAGACATCACGTAAACTACTAGCTAAAGGTAGTTAATATTTTTAATATCCATGCCTACTACATTCCTTTCAAAGAAGGTGGTAGAGTCCAATCTGAACCACAGTTTGAGAAGATCATATAGTGTCCAATAGGTGACAAGTTTTTAGAACATAAATGTTTATTAAGCTGCTTAGACTTATGTGTTTAATATATAGGATAGTTATTTACTTGGCCTTTGAATGAGAAGATACAATTAAGGATGCTATGAACCAAGATAATATGGGACACTTTGCATTCAGCTGTTACCACTTATTAATCATGAACAAATATTTTATTCACTGAGTCAAATCCAATGAACATAGCACAAGTTTTTATGGGGTGAGGAGAAGCAGAATCATTCCTTAGCAAGTATGTATGTGTTTCAAAGAAGATATCCTTTGAGAGCCAAGACAACTTTGGGTTCCTAAAGAGAGGAGAGACACATCGAAAAGAAGCAGGTGGTTAGTGATCAAAACCTTTATGATTTTGTCTATTGCCAAGTTTGCTATTGAGCTGATGGATCCCAGCGCTGGACACACACATTTCCAATGGTTAGACTCAACAGGAGTATCTTTAAGCACAGAATAAGGCAAATGGTCATTCTGGTTATTATGTCCTGCTCTTTCATTGGCACTGAGTACTTAAAAGCCTTAAAATTAGAGATCCCTAAAAGCCTTCAAATTCAACATGCTTTTATGAAACAGTATTTTTTCTTTACAAAAGGAAGTCTCGGGCAACAGAATGTTTCACAGAAAGCAAAATCTATCACTGATACTCCAACATATATCAACCACGAGTTATCTTCTTTTCTTCATGTAAGTTTTATTCATTTGTCATAAGCAAACACTAGAGGGCCATGATCATCACCATTCAATACTTCTCAAGTTCTCCAACTTGAGAGACCCTTGTCTGGGTAACTTGTTATAATTAAACTCCATTTTTCTTTGCCATATAATACAAATGAATAGCACTTTCATGTTTTGAAATTTTGGATGTAAGAATTCACTATGTTCAGGGTAAAACCAGAGTAATTTCCCTCCATGGCTTTACTTGAACTGTGCGATTTCATCCAGAATTATTGTATAGTTTAAAGTTAAACAACAGAGGAACACTTGGGGTTCTCTTATCAACTTACCCAGACATTGACGGAAAGCATTCATAAACTGGGATTTTTTTTTCCTGCATGGATTGAAGAAATTCTAGTGCTTCAAAAAGTTTCCTTTAGATTATTCTGTTTTAAGTTCTATCATCATTACTCGTTCGTCTGCACTTTTTCTCTCTATATCTGTCATACGACTGAAACGATTTTGTGGGATTTTTTTTCCCATGTTAAATATAGCCTTTTTTTTTCTAAATTCATTGCAATTGAGTATGTCATTTATCCTTCTGCCCATTTTTCTTATATTAAAAGGTCTCCTGCTGGAATTTAATTTCAAGTTAAATCTTTACCCCACCCTCAGGCTGTGAGACTGAATTAAATAAATCCCACTAAAAGTAATAAACCACTCTTAGCTGTGGTCTTGTGATATCAGTTGTCAGCCTGTCAGAGCAGATCTGAGTGTTAAATTCACTGCCTCTGCTAGTGAGGAAAAAATCAGAACGCCAAAAAGCCCAGGGTATCAGAACTGCTGCTGCAATCCCAACTGCAAGTCAGCAGCAATACTTAAGCATGCAAGAAAATATCTTTGAAGATGATTTTCTTGATGACTCCCTTTCAAAATTCATATGGATAGTAAAACATAACGGCTCAGCTATGTTTGTTACACTTTAGTCATGTCACAAAATCTGCAAGGTCTACTAACAATAAGGTGGAATTACTCCTTTCTCGAGAGGTCAGGTGAAACAAGAATGTTGTGCTTATGGGGACTGATGGAATTTTGATTTAAAAATATTAGTCAGGATGCATGTCCAAGTATATGACTGAAAGATAGGGAAATAAAAAATAGCATCAATTTCTCTTTAGGAGAATTTGTAAGGCAATCAACCCATAGAACATAGCTAGTTCATCAGACTTCCAAATGAAAGTCTAAAATGGGGGCAATAACACCCTTCCTTAGTACTCTGTTCGTGATACAGGGACACTGGGAATGAGCCCAGTACTGGGCTGGATTTATGGGTGTGACAAATAAAAAATGACAGCTGGCTTCAAATCTGTTGGCTTGTCATTTGGTGGACCAATTTACAAAATACATGTTTACCCTTAAAGCACTGAGCTTGTTCGAAAAGAAAGATGTTCAAAAACAAAAAACAAACATTCATTTCTCCATATTAAATTCTAAAGAGTTAAAGTTGTAAAAGCAGCCCCAAATCAATACCATCAGTGATTTGGTATTTTTAAAGAACAGGTCAACAGCTCAGCAGATTAACTTGCTCCTCTCTATGGATAAGCACAATATTGCCTCTGTGTAGATATAGCTGGAGGAATTCCCAGGGGTAGGGGGGTTGAAAGCAGACAATTCCCCGAATAGGATTTCAACAGAGAGTTCTGGGGCATAGAAGATGATAGACGTCTTCTGATAATTACTAATGGCGGCAACTCTCATCTTTCTATAAACATAGCATCTTTATCCAGTCAGCACTGGGCCCATACTTAACACTTAATGCCTGGTAGTTCCTCACATCTTCCCTCCCAACCTTTAAAAGAAAAAACTCTTATTACTTCCTGATTTGGAAATGGAAATAGTTCCAGGGAAAGCACATTTTCTAGGAAATAGCCCCACTCCCATACCAAATATTTTAAAAGTTAACATTGGCAGTCAAAATGATGAAATTTGATTTGTTATAATGGCAAACCTGTTAATACAAGGTCACGTCCTCTTCTATCCTCATGAAGAGATTAGTTTCAAAACACAAATATAGGGAAAATCATTTTCAGGTTCGTATAGCAAAACACCAACCTATCCCTCTGATCTCTATAACAGAATTGGATTTTGGACAGTAGGAAAATGCTTTCACATCTCTAATAAGGTTATCTAGTAGTAATAATTTGAATCAAAGTCAAAGGATTTTGTATTTTAAGCCTGGTTCTTAATTTTAAATCATCAGAATACATGTTCTTTAGAATTTCTAGCTTTCTTGCATTTACATTTCTGCATTTAATATATTTCCACCTGGAATTTTATTTATTTAACAAGTTATCATGAACAATGAATGGATTTTCAAGGTCATGCTTGAAGTCCAGCTGTTTCACACACTGGCTGTTTAAGCTGGGGCTAACTTTTCCATTCTCAGCCTCAGTTTCCTCATATGCACATACAATGGGAATCGTATTGCTTTCCTCATGGGGACTGATCTGAAGATGGAGCAGCTGGCTCTGGGTCTTGCCTGTGTCACACACGCCCTATGACTGAATCCACAATAGTTTCATGATAATCCATCCATTAAGATGTTTCGCTGAAATTCCTGTGGTGAAGATTCTCCAAAAATTAATGTAAAACATTTTTGATTCAGAGTATGTAAATGATGATAGAATAAGAGGATAGAGCCCTAAAATATTAAGTATTTTCTTTTTAGCGAACTTCAAATAATGAAACTTGATTTTTGGTGGATGAATTTTTCTAAGTTCAGACAGCTTCACAGCTATCATAGATATGTCACTTGCCACTTCATATATATATTTACTCAATGATATACTAATAGCCTGTTACATGCAGGAATTTTAGACCTAATAGTGAATAAAATGACAATAAAGTTGCTCACTGTACAATGGGAGGTAGAAAAGAAACTTAAAGAATTTTGGTAGCTGAGCAAAGTGGTGCACGCCTGTAATTCCAGCAGCTCCAGAAATTGAGGCAGGAGGATTGAGAGTTCAAAACCAGCCTCAGCAAAAGTAAGGTGCAAAGCAATTCAGTGAGACCCTGTCTCTAAATAAAATGCAAAATAGGGCTGGGGATGTGGCTCAGTAATGGTCGAGTGTCCCTGAATTCTATCCCCAGTCCAAAAAACAAAACAAAACAATATTGGTGATAGCACATGGACACTTGAGGGAATGCAGGAAAATAGAGCATCATCAAAGAGCAATCATAGTTCATAGTGGAGTTTCATTTCTCTACTCTTGTTCCTACCCCACTTCACGACTGTGGCTGCCATTTTGTATCATTATACCTGGTACCCACCCAATTTGCTTAAGATTCAAATGTTGGATTTGGGAAAGAAAGGAAGAAATGGCTTTCTAATGTTCATGTGAGGTATTTGCTAATTTCACAATGATAGAGCTGAAACTGACACTACATCATGTAAAGTTTTATGGAAATTTTGTAGTTCAGGACTCCAGATATAAGCTAAATGGATAAGAGTTCTACTCAATGTATAATGCAAGCCATTTTCTTGACCAATATTCTAAGTTTATTTTTCTCCCCATATGAACTTGATTTCTCATTTAACTATAAAATGAAATCATATTAGAGAACAGGTAACAAAACTGGGAGTCTCCTGATGAAGTTGGTTCTTATAAAAAGAACCAAAATATTGGCAATGATGATGATAAAAAATTTAAAAATAAAAATTATCTAGTATTTATTGAGTACTAACTGCTGGTCCTAGTTCTAGAGGCTGACATCCACTCATCAAATAGTGGTTATCAGGAATATGCACAAAAGAACTGAGGCCTGGGTCAGGGGATTTATCTTTGCAACAAGAGAGACAAATTCTGCCTGATATCACCAAAATTAGAAGAACACTTTGTGTTTGAAAAATTAGAGGATGATCTTGGCAAAGATTCCTATAATAGAGAAGAAAAGATAAAGGATTACATTTCACCTTATCTGAGCCTCTGAGGCAAGATGAGTGACTTTTTAGTTAATAAAGTTAAAGAAAAAAATTTTTTAAACCAGTTATTTTATGTTCATTTAATTCAACATGGCCAAAATGGACATGGCTGGCAAATTTTAACTTGCCAAAATATATGTCCTTGATTTTACTTATTTCTTAAAAATAATTTTGATTTAGTATTTTCTGAATGTATCTGCTAGTTTTGGAAAACATCACCAAGTTAGAAACTGATGTATTATTAATTTATAAAATGATCTAGCAATCCAAATTGTCCTTTTAGATGATGAAATCAATGTATTAAGCCTCTTTTTAAAAATTTCAGTGTGTAGCTTAGAGTTATGTCCAATTTTGATGTCTAACAGACATTTGTTGATTGCTTGACATATGATCATAACATGAATATTTCACTCCAGTTAACTGCTAAGGAAATGGCACAACCTTATTTGCCTTTTCCACAAATACCGATATCTTCTGATGATCAGAAAGTCTTTGCTTTTAAAAGGAATTCCTTTTCTTCATATCATATTGTGAATTAAACTTTTTTCTTTCAAGTTTTGATGAATCTGGGTACATATTGAAGTGATTCTAAATCAAATAATCAAAGATTCTGAGAGCTGGAGGAAGTTTCTGTAGTATTTTATGTCCAGGGACTATAAACTCAAATGCCTCCAAGGGTTGGGCAGGGAACATAAGTATATGAATCTAATCAGGGTTTAAGGTCATAGGGAAGAGCAAACCAAGTCTGAAGCCCACTAGAGATGACATAACCTGTCAAATTCAAACTCAATTATGACCACAGAAGATAGGTTTGAGGGCTGAATTTGGTCTACTAGCTACCTGTTCATAAATGCTGAAGTCAATCCTCTTGTTGCTCCCTGCCGAGCAACAAGGTTCAGTGTATCTCCTCAGGACCCACCGGAGAGAATACAGGGTGGAGCAGGATGATGAGTGTTGGCGGCCCAGGAACCACACCAGGGCCGGAAGGTCTGTCAAAGCAGGATCTCGTTTATTAAAGGAAGTTTCACAGCTTTTATGTAGGGTGAGGATGCAGCGAGATCCAATCAGATTGAGGATCTGCAAGGCATAGGGTGTGCACGCAGGCAAGAGTCTCATAGGACTATAGGGCAAGCACGAGCTGATCACATTCGCAGAACTACTACTAGCCAATCCTAGGCAGTGAGTCAGGCAGCATCACGTAAGGGGAGGAGGTTGCCATGAGGGTATTGTCACCCTTGTTGTCGCCATTATAGGGTGTGTCCCCCATATCCTCTAATTTTTATTATTAGTGCTTTTAATACCACATTTATCACTTTTTTAGGGATTGCAGGATCAGAAAGATCCACAAAAGGCACTTGACCTAGAAACTTTAGATTGAGGTCATTCCACAGAGTTTATGGAGGGACAAGTAAAAGTGCCTTACTATAACTTCCATGTGTGTTTTTTTGATTTTTGAAAAAAAATATAAAAATATTCTAGTGAATTTCTTTATGTGTCATTCATTGGCTTTGAGGTCAGATAAACCTAGGCTTACCTTTCATGGACTGTGTCACCTGAGATAGTTTGTGAAGCTCACTGAGCCTCACTTTTCTTTACAGCACATCAGGTTTATATGTCATAAAGTTAGTTTTAGTATTAAAAAAGAAAATTTTTGTAAAGGTCTGAGCACAAAGCTTGTTCACGTTTGATGTTCAGAAAATATGAGTTTCTTACCTGCTATGCCTTGAACCCCTTCCCTCCTCCTTTTTCCCTGGATCTGGGCCTATAACTTTTTAAAACCAGTTGGCAATAAATTGGTCTGCATTCTATCCTTTCCCTCCAGCTGAGATCATCAACAGTGTTGTGAGTTTTGTTTGTAATACATTGTCAGATGAATCCTTTTATATAAAAAAATGAATGTAAACATTTTCTTTAAGGAGCTTCCTTGGAGATTTTCACCCCCTGGTTAAATAAAAATTTGTATTCTTTCAAGCACATTATTTTTATTCTTTTTTTTTTTTGATTAATGCATCTTCTTTGTCTCTTTTCTTTCAAGAAAAATAAGATGTTACAGAATGCCTCCAAATGTTATGGGGGTCTTTAAATGTTCATTGTAGGAAATCTGGGTCTCTAAAATTAGCACTGTTGATTTGACAGAGTCAGAAGCTGCTCTGTTATTATTTGTACAAGTTATCAGAATGGCCACAACCTGGAGTATCTCTGGAAAAAGGGTCTTAACCAAGTATTGTGTTTCAAGGCACTATAATGCACTCTTGTTCCCCATCACACCTGCTTATCTTTCTGCTCTCTTTTCTCTGATGTTCCCAATTCTCTCAACCTTCCCAAATTCTACTTCAATGCCTCTTATTCTACCACCTTTTCACTGTTACCCATCTTCATTCTTGTCCTCCTTTCTCTCTGCATCAGGTTTACACACCACAGATGATCATGGTACTTGTATGAGTCAGGGTTCTCTAGAGGAACAGAATCAACAGGAAGCATGATTATAGAAAGGGGATTTAATAGATTGGCTTACACGACCAGAAGCTGGATAGTCCACAATGGCCGTCTGTGGCTGGAGAGCTAGAGGAACCAGTAGATGCACAGTCCAAGAGGCGGAAGACTCAGAGCAAGAGGGACCAACGGTGCTAGTCTGAGACCAAAGGCTTCTGGAAACTCCCTGGAGAATCCCTGGCAGAATCCACTTTGGAAGAGTGAAGAAGCAGGAGTTTGATATCTTCAGGCAATCGCAGCAGCAATCAAGAACTAGTTCAAGAAGAGTTGAGTTTGCATCTGCTGCTGTTTCCTTATTCTTCCAACTTTTGTTCCATCCAAGCCACCATCCTATTGCAAGTTGCTGTCCATGCTTAGGGAGGGTTTCTATTTCAGCTCGATACCCCACCATGCTAAACATTCCTAGACACACCCTCGTTGACACATCCAGAAGCCTCTGAATCATCAGCATCTCCTAATCCAATCAAGTTGACAATTCAAATTAACCATTATAGTACTCCTTCTCCCCACCTTGCCTCTCTTTTTTATCACCCTCCTAGCAAAAATATGTCTAGAGAAACCAAATTTAAATTACCCAAATGCTCTGCCTGAACAGATGTGCATCTAGACAGAGCTGAGGAAATGCATACACCTGTGCAGAAAGATCTCCTGTTAAATTCATAACTTCCAACCATAGTTGGTCCTCATGCAGCCTGACAAGTCTATTCCACCTCTTCCACATCTCACAGTCCTCCTCCTAGGGGACCACTTGATTTCCTTTCTCTTTTCAAAAATCTACACTGCTCTCCACCAGCTTCCCCCTCAGCCAATGACCTCACTTCTTGTTCTAATCAGAAAAGAACTTCCACAAGCTTCCACTACCAGATAATATTTTTTTTAAAGGAGCTAGAAGTTCTTTTCTGTGAACATTGCAAAATAATGAAGGGAAGGGAGAGGGTATGGGATAAAGAAAATCAGTGGAATGAATCTGACATAACTTTCCTATGTACACATATGAATATACCACAATGAATCTCATCATCATGTGCATTCACATAAATTAATTTTAAAAATAACTATGGGTAAATGGCAGACAGTTCAATAGAGGGAAGGGAGGGTGGGTGTGGGGAAGGGGACAGGGAAGGAGAGGTACTGGGATCTGAATTAGAACAAGGTGTATTCCATGCTTTGATAATTATGTCAAAATCAATTCTACTGTCATGTATAACCAAGAAGAACCAATAAAAATAAATAGATTGAACTTGTCAAGAGGAAAAAATACTTTAATCAAAGACAACTTTTATTTCATTATTTGATGTTTTTAAAGTTCAAAAGTGATTAATGCTTCTCATTATTAAGAAATTGGTGCCTACACTTTCTTGGTTTAGTAATAGAAATCCCATATCCTGAGGAACCTTAGGGTTCTAAGCAAAATGGGATGGTTTATCACCGTAGAGGGAACAACAAACTCTACAGGCAAAATCAATAAAAATGAAGGAAAAAACTGCAATTTCACATGGTTGCCTCCCTATCCTTCCTTAACTCCATGCTTATACCAACATGCATAAGCACGCATGCAACAACTTTAAGGAGTTTATTTTCTATTGTTTCTACTGAAATAGAATCATGCTGTGCACATTTTTCGGCACTTGTTTCTTTTTTTCCTGATATAAAAGGGAAAATTTTTCCTTCACAGGGCACCTGAAATAACAAAACTGAATGTTGTGTTTCAGTACAAAGGGGTCCAATCAGCTGAAGCTGATAAATAACCATGAACTTGGAGTGATTCCAAAGCAACAGACCCTTAGTGGACCCAAATGAAGACTTTCTTAACTAAAGCAACAATAGGAATCATTTCACTAACTCTGTACGGTTCTGTGGATACATTCCATCCAATTCATAGTTCAGTTTTCAATCCTGATTGATCCAACCATTACGAACCGCCTATTTCTAAGACTTAAAAAGTCTTGACTTTTCCCCTTCAGTGAACCACGCAGTAATTTTATTCACTGGTGAGTGGTCTGTTGGCTTTTTTTTTTTTTTAACCTCTGTTTGTATCTGTTTTAAAAAATTTTAGATCTAACAGTGCATAATAGATACATGTTGGGGTTTCTTCCACGTCCCATGTGGATGAGGTAAGGGTTAACTGCTAGAGGATGATGTTGGTTATAAGTCAATTAATTACTCATAAACTTATCTAATCAATAAACACACAAGAGCCGATACTCTTTTTAAATGAGAGGGGGTGTGACAGATCCCACCATACCAGATCTGGCCACTAACAAGATGGAGTAACCCAACTCTCCTTTATTTATAGTCACACAGGTAAAGGGGGCCAAGACTGGGAGGAGCTTCTTCTGTGATGAACAGGATGGGGTGGAGTTAGGGAAGCCATTTGCTCAGGGAAACTGTCATTTAAGCACATGGGGAACCACTCCTGCACAGGGCCACATAATCCCTGGCCACCTGGGACAGTCCTCCAAAGTTGTTAGTTCCTGGGGGTCAGGCCTCAGTGTCCTATGGCTCAACTATGTCTGATTCTGCTAGGTAAGGATGGCTTCCCACAGATATGTACACACATATTTACAGATCTATGTAGACACATGATTTTATATACATAAATCATATATATTCTTTTTGCTATTCTTGTTTCTTGTGAAGTATTTTTTTAATTTCTTGCCTTTCTCTATAGGTTGTTTCTCAGATTTCTTGTGTTAACCTATTTAATATCTTTCCCTAATTTTCTCCTTGCTCATTATAAATATGATCCTTGTATAATTATACATAAGAGGTGGATTTTTATCTTTTTTGCTTAAATAAAAATGGTATCACATTAATCTCATGGGAGGAAATCTTCAAAAGTGACTCCCAAAAGTCCTACCTCCTGATATTCATACCTTCACATATATCCACACCCCTTGGATGTGGGCTGAACTCAGCGACTTGATTCTAATGAATATGGTAAATGTGGCAGCTCATCAATTCCACAATTAGATCATCAAAGGTTGATTTTTGTCTCTCTGGCACCCTCCTTTGCTTGCTCCTTTTAGGAAGCCGGGTACCATGTTGTGACCTGCCTTTTAAAGAAGCTTACAAGTTCAGGAACTGCAAGTGGCCTTGGGCACCAGTGAGAAATACAGGTCCTCTGCCCAACAGCCTTCACGGAACTGGATCCTGCAATAATTACCAAGTGAGCTTAGCAGTGGAGCCTGCCCTGTTGATCCTTCAGATGATGGTGGCCTGCTGGCCCTTGCCTTGCTCTAAAATGTAAGTAGAGGGTCCTATCAAGCTGTGCCTGGATTCTGAACCCATAGAAACTGTTAATGATAGCTGTTGTTAAGCTGCTATGTTTTGGGATAATTTTTGACGTAGCAATAGGTATCATAATACATTTAGTTAATTTTATTTTATTTTGCATTTAGTAATCTATGGAAATCATTCCAATTAATTAATATTGTTTTGGTTTATTTTTTGCAAGGACAATAGTATCTATCACCTGGTAGGAATTTTTCATCATTTATTCAAATATTTCTTTATTAATAATCATTAACTTGTTGCCGTATATCTGGTGGCAAAACAAAGCTCTAAATTAAGTAAATATTTGAAAAATTATGTTCAAGCATATTTTCTATATTTCAGATATTGTTTAAGAGATACAGAAAACCATACTAAGGAAGTAATTTTTTCATATTCTATAAGAAACATTGGATCAAAATTATAACAAAAATGATTTCGGAACATAATGCCATTAAAATAATTATATTTTCTTTGTTTGGGCATCTCTTCAAAAATAAAAATAAGTCCTTTGTTTTGTTAGCTTTTTAGCTATGTAAATTCTCTTCAAAATTTCTCTCAGAAATATAAAAGTTAGGAGGCTGACCCAGCGACAGACATCAGGCTCAGGCCAGAGTGCAGACGGCTGAGAGTTCCCATTAGGGACGTTGGCCCAGAGTGCTCCCCTGGGTCCTCCATGGGGGCAGCCGGCGCAGCCCGGAGGCAAGAGTTTTCAGATCAGTAAGTGGACACTGAGGAGAAGACACTTGGGTCGTCCTCTCCAGGGGCCCCAACCCAGGGGCTTGCGTTCAGCTCAGCCAAGTCCCGCTAGAATTCCAGGTCCGGGGAGGCAAACACAGAGACAGACATCAGGCTCAGCCCAGTGCAGACTGGTGAGAGTTTCCTACCCCAGATATCAGCCCAGAGTGCTCCCGTGGGTCCTCTGACAGAGTAGCAGGCACAGTGTAGAAGCGGGAACCTTCAGCATGGGGGAACCGAGCACAGAGTGCACACTTGAGGCTCCCACGCTGGGAGGCCGAGCCCAGGGGCCAAGTCTTACTCCAGCCTGGCCCCAGCCTGTGGTCTAGT
Source organism: Glaucomys volans (assembly GCA_020662805.1). Taxonomy (NCBI): domain Eukaryota; kingdom Metazoa; phylum Chordata; class Mammalia; order Rodentia; family Sciuridae; genus Glaucomys; species Glaucomys volans. The sequence continues at coordinate 451,324 of JAJEJO010000527.1, read as the reverse complement.
GCTACTGAAGACTAGGAGGTGAGAAATTGGAAACCTGCAGGGACGCCACTTTTTTTAAGGGGTGAAGCTGCTATACCTCAGATGCTCACGGATAGAAGGGAAGATACATGAACAACATGAGAAGACAGGGGAAGAAGAAACCTAGATACTGCATCAACAGAATCCAGTGATAACATGGTAGAAGAAATGTCAGAAAGGGAGTTCAGAAAGTACATAACTAAAATGATCAGAGAAGCAAATGATGAAATGAGAGAGAAAATGCAGGAAATGAATGATCGCACCAATCAAAAGTTTAAAGAACAGATGCAGAAAGCAGAAAATCATTTCAATAAAGAGATAGAGATGTTGAAAACAAACCAAACAGAAATCCTTGAAATGAAGGAAACAATAAACCAAATTAAAAACTCAATAGACAGCATAAGCAGCAGGTTATATCACCTGGAGGATAGAACATCAGACATTGAAGACAAAATATTTAATCTTGAAAACAAAGTTGGCCAAACAGAGAAGATGGTAAGAATTCATGAACAAAGTCTACAAGAGTTGTGGGATATCATGAAAAGACCAAATTTAAAAATTATTGGGATTGAGGAAGGCACAGAGATACAAACCAAAGGAATGAATAATATATTCAATGAAATAATGTCAGAAAATTTCCCACATCTGAAGAATGAAATGGAAAATCAAATACAAGAGATGTACAGGACACCAAATGTACAAAACTACAACAGGTCAACAACAAGGCATATTATAATGAAAGTACCTAACACACAAAATAAAGATAGAATTTTAACGGCTGTGAGAGAAAAAAATCAGATTACATTGAGGGGGAAAACAATACAGTTATCAGCAGATTTCTAAACACAGACCCTAAAAGCAAGAAGGGCCTGGAATAATGTATTCCAAGTCCTGAAAGAAAATGAATGCCAACCAAGAATCTTATACCCAGCAAAACTCATCTTCAGATTTGAAGATGAAATAAAATTCTTCCATGCTAAAGAAAAGCTAAAAGAATTTACAAATAGAAAGCCAGCACTACAGAACATTCTCAGCAAAATATTCCATGAGGAAGAAATGAAGATCAACAATGTAAATCAGCACAGGGAAGAACTGTCCTAAAGGAATAGCCAAATAAAGGAGAAACCAAGTCAAGTTAAAAACCAAAAATAAGCCATAATGATTGGGAATACAAATCATATCTCAATAATAACCCTGAATGTTAATGGCCTGAACTCATCAATCAAAAGACATAGACTGGCAGATTGGATTAAAAAGAAAGAGCCGGGGAGATCCAAGATGGCGGGCTAGAGGAAGGCTGCATTCCTACTTGCTCTGTGGATTCCTACTTGCTCAGGATTCAAACAGCAGGAATATGGCTCTCAACGAGATTTTATATTCAAAGCACATATAAGGGGTCCCCAGGTGCCTCTCCAGAACCAACTCAGCTGGGCTGGGCTCAGCCCCACCGCGGGCAGCTACCATTCGGGAGCTCTGGACCCTGCAGCTGCTTCGGAGCCAACAACCTGGGTCTGTGCCAGCCAACAAGTGAGTGCTGGTCCCCAGCAGCGGCTTTGGAGTCACTGGCCGCGGATCCGGCACCAGCCTGCGGCCTCCCAGGCAGAGACCGAGCATCTCAGGCTACCTGGGGCCTCCCGCGACTTCTGGAGAGGTCTGGCCGGGAGCCTTTGGGATCGCTGACTCCGGCGGGAGTTGGAGCTGCTCTGCGCAGTTTTGGTGGCTTCCCTGGCAGGGAGGGCCCATCTACAGCTTCCTGGGGCCTCCAGCGGCATCTGGGGAGGTCCGGCCAGGAATCTCTGGGATCGCGGACTCTGGCAGGGAGTTGGAACTACTCCACGCCATTTTAGCGGCTTCCCTGGCGGAGAGGGCCCGTTTCCAGCTTCCTGGGGCCTCCAGCGGCGTCTGGGGAGGTCCAGCCGGGAAACTCTGGGATCGCAGACTCTGGCGGGGAGTGGGAATTATTCTGCACCACTTTGGCAGCTTCCCTGGTGGAGAGGGCCCATCTCCGGCTTCCTGGGGCCTCCAGCGGTGTCTGGAGAGGTCGGCCGGTAGCCCCTGGGACCGCTGACTCCGGCGGGGAGCTTAGGGCCTTTGGCGCCAGCTTACAGTGTCCCCAGGAGAGAGCAACCACCTGCCACTGCCTGAACCCCCAGCGAGGAGTTCAGGTCAGCCTGGGCTCTCAAGCCCAGTGTCTCCATCACTGAGCACAGTTCTGTGACACCACCCCAACGTGATATAGTGCCCAGGCCCACACCCAGGCCTGGAGTCTACGACCTTGCTGTATCTAATTGTCTATCAACACTAGGCTGCCTCTGCCCAAAAGCATTGATCATTCCCAACCTGGAGGTAGTGGGACAGCACCTTTCTTGGGTCACCGCTTGATCAAGCACCCCTCAAGCAACAGAGGGGAAGATACACGAGCACCATGAGAAAACACAGGAAGAAAGTGTCCCAAACAAACCTAGATGATATATCAAGAGAACGCAAAGACAGCATGGTAGAAGGAATGACAGAAAGGGAGTTCAGAATGTTCATAATTAAAGTGATCCGAGAAGAGAATGATGTGACAAGAGAGCAGATTCAGGCTATGAATAATCAGCTAATAGAGCAATTGCAGGAAGCAAAAAATTACTTCAATAAAGAGATAGAAATTCTGAGGAAAAAAAAATAGAAATTCTTGAAGGAAACAAGGAAATGAAGGAAACAATAAACCAAGTTAAAAACTCAATAGAAAGCATAATTAACAGAATAGATCACTTGGAAGACAGAACCTCAGACAATGAAGGCAAAATATTTAATCTTGAAAACAAAGTCGAACAAACAGAGAAGATGGTTAGGAATCATGAACAAACCCTCCAAGAAATATGGGACATCATGAAAAGACCAAATTTAAGAGTAATCGGGATTGAGGAAGGCGCAGAGATACAAACCAAGGGTATGAATAATCTATTCAAGGAAATATTATCAGAAAATTTCCCTAATATGATGGATGAGATGGAAAATCAATTACAAGAAACTTACAGGACACCAAATGCACAGAATTACAACAGATCCACACCAAGGCACATTGTAATGAAAATGCCTAACATACAAAACAAAAATAGAATTTTAAAGGCGGTGAGAGAAAAGAATCAGATTACCTACAGGGGGAAACCGATACGTATATCAGCAGATTTCTCAGCCCAGACCCTAAAAGCAAGAAGGGCCTGGAACAACATATTTCAAGCTCTGAAAGAAAACAGATGCCAACCAAGAATCTTATATCCAGCAAAACTTACCTTCAGATTTGATGATGAAATAAAATCCTTCCTTGATAAACAAAAGCTTAAAGAATTCACAAAGAGAAAGCCTGTCCTACAGAACATTCTCAACAAAATATTCGAAGAGGAAGAAACGAAAAATAATAATCTCAGTCATCATGGGGAGGAACTACCCTAAAGAAAGAGTCAATCAAAGGAGAAACAAAGTTAAGCTAAAAACCCTAAAAAAGCTAAAATGACAGGAAATACAAGTCATATCTCAATAATAACCCTGAATGTAAATGGCCTAAACTCATCAATCAAAAGACATAGACTGGCAGACTGGATTAAAAAGAAAGACCCAACAATATGCTGCCTTCAAGAGACTCATCTCATAGAAAAACATGCCCACAGACTAAAGGTGAAAGGTTGGGAAAAAGCATACCATGCACACGGACTGAGTAAAAAAGCTGGGGTTTCTATTCTCATTTCAGACAAAGCAGACTTCAAACCAAAGATAGTCAGAAGGGATAAAGAAGGACATTTCATATTGCTTAAAGGTAACATAAATCAACAGGACATAACAATCATAAATATTTACGCACCAAACAATAGTGCATCCATGTATGTCAATCAGATCCTTCTCAATGTCAGGAATCAAATAGACCAAAACACAATAATACTCAGAGACTTTAACACTCCTCTCTCACCGTTGGACAGATCTTCCAAACAAAAATTGAATAAAGAAACTAGGACTCAATGACACAATCGCTAATTTGGACTTAACGGACATATATAGAATATTCCATCCATCAAAAAGCGAATACACTTTCTTCTCAGCAGCTCAGGGTTCCTTCTCTAAAATAGACCATATGTTATGCCACAAAGCTACTCTTAACAAATACAAAAACATAGAGATACTACCTTGTATACTATCAGATCATAATGGAATGAAATTAGACATCAACTAGAAAGTTAGAAACAGAAACTACTCCAAGACCTGGAGATTAAATAATATGCTATTGAATATGGATAACAGAAGACATTAGGGGGGAAATTAAAAGATTCTTAGAGGTCAACGAGAATAAAGATACAACATATCGAAATCTCTGGGATACTATGAAAGCAGTGCTAAGAGGAAAGTTCATTGCAGAGAGTGCATTTAATAAAAGAATGAAAAGTCAACAAATCAATGACCTCACATTACAGCTCAAAGCCCTAGAAAAAGAGGAACAGATCATCACCAAAAGTAGTAGAAGACAGGAAATAATCAAAATCAGAGCTGAAATCAACGAAATTGAAACAAAAGAAACAATTCAAAAAATTGATGAAACAAAAAGTTGGTTCTTTGAAAAAATAAACAAAATTGATAAACTCTTAGCCACGCTAACAAAGAGAAGGAGAGAGAAACTCCAAATTACTAAAATTCGTGATGGAAATGGAAATATTACAACAGACACAATTGAAATACAAAACATAATAAGAAGCTACTTTGAAAATTTATACTCCAACAAAATAGAAAACCTGGAAGACATCAACAGGTTCCTAGAGGCATATGAGCCACCCAAACTGAATCTGGAGGACATACACAACTTAAATAGATCAATTTCAAGCAATGAAATAGAGGAAGTCATCAAAAGCCTACCAACAAAGAAAAGTCCGGGACCAGATGGGTTCACAGCTGAATTCTACAAGACCTTCAAAGAAGAGCTCATTCCAATACTCTTCAAAGTATTTCATGAAATAGAGGAGGAGGGAACCCTTCCACACTCATTCTACGAAGCTAATATCACCCTGATACCAAAACCAGAGAAGGACACATCAAGGAAAGAAAATTTCAGACCCATATCTCTAATGAACATAGATGCAAAAATTCTTAACAAAATTTTAGCAAATCGCATACAAAAGCATATTAAAAAGATAGTGCACCATGATCAAGTGGGTTTCATCCCGGGGATGCAAGGTTGGTTCAACATCTGGAAACCAATCAATGTAATTCACCACATCAACAGACTTAAGGTCAAGAACTACATGATTATTTCAATAGACGCAGAGAAAGCATTTGATAAAATACAGCACCCCTTCATGCTCAAAACACTAGAAAAAATAGGGATAGTGGGGACATTCCTTAACATTGTAAAGGCTATTTATGCTAAGCCCACAGCTAACATCATTCTAAATGGACAAAAATTGAAAGCATTCCCCCTGAGAACTGGAACAAGGCAGGGATGCCCTCTTTTGCCACTACTATTCAACATTGTTCTTGAAATTCTAGGCAGAGCAATTAGACAGACCAAAGAAATTAGAGGAGTACGAATAGGAAAAGAAGAGATCAAACTATCCCTATTTGCTGATGACATGATTCTCTATTTAGAAGATCCTAAGAATTCCACCCGAAAACTTCTGGAACTCATTAATGAATTCAGTAAAGTAGCAGGATATAAAATTAATGCTCATAAATCTAATGCATTTTATTCATAAGTGATGCATCCTCTGAGAGAGAAATTAGGAAAACTACCCCATTCACATTATCCTCAAAAAAAAAATAAAATACTTGGGAATCAATCTAACAAAAGATGTGAAAGACCTCTACACTGAGAACTACAGAACACTAAAGAAAGAAGTTAAAGAGCATCTGAGAAGATGGAAAGATCTCTCATGTTCTTGGATAGGCAGAATTAATATTGTCAAAATGGCCATACTTCCAAAAATGCTATACAAATTCAATGCAATTCCAATTAAAATCCCAATGATGGACCTCATAGAAATAGAGCAAGCAATCATGAAATTCATTTGGAGGAATAAGAGACCCAGAATTGTTCAAGCAATCCTTAGCAAGAAGAGCGGAGCAGGGGGTTTCACAATACCAGACCTCTAACTATACTACAGAGCAATAGTGACAAAAACAGCATGGTATTGGTACCAAAATAGACAGGTAGATCAATGGTACAGAATAGAGGACACAGAGACAAACCCAAATAAGTACAGGTATCTCATACTTGACAAAGGAGGCAAAAACGCAATGGAGAAAAGACAGCCTCTTCAACGAATGGTGCTGGGAAAACTGGAAATCCATATGCAGCAAAATGAAAGAAAACCCGTATCTCTCACCCTGTACAAAACTCAACTCAAAATGGATCAAGGTCCTAGAAATCAGACCAGAGACTCTGCACCTAATAGAAGAGAAAATAGGTCCAAATCTTCATCATGTTGGCCTAGGACCAGATTTCCTTAACATGACTCCCAAAGCGCAAGAAATAAAAGCAGGAATCAATGATTGGGATAGAGTCAAACTAAAAAGCTTTTTCTCACCAAAGGGTTTCAGCAATGTGAAGAGAGAGCCTTCAGAGTGGGAGAAAATCTTTGCCACACACACTTCAGACAGAGCACTAATATCCAGAATGTACCAAGTACTCAAAAATCTTTACACCAAGAACACCAATAACCCAATCAATAAATGGGCCAAGGAAATGAACAGACACTTTACAGAGGAAGATCTACAAGCAATCAACAGATTTATGAAAAAATTTTGAACATCACTCATTATAAGAGAAATGCAAATCAAAACCACCTTAAGATTTCATCTTACCCCAATTAGAATGTCTTTTATTAAGAACACAGGCAACAACAGGTGTTGGCAAGGATGTGGGGAAAAGGGTACACTCATACGTTGCTGGTGGTAGTGCAAGTTGGTGCAGCCACTCTGGAAAGCAGTGTGGAGATTCCTTAGAAAACTTGGAATGGATCCACCATTTGACCCTGCTATCCCACTCCTTGGCCTATACCCAAAGGACTTAAAATCAGATTGCTACAGTGATGCAGCCACATCAATGTTCATAGCTGCTCAATTCACAATAGCTAGATTATGGAATCAACCTAGATGCCCTTCAGTAGATGAATGGATAAAAAACTGTGGTATATATACACAATGGAATATTACTCAGCCATAAAGAAGAATAAAATTATGGCATTTGTAGGTAAATGGATGATGTTGGAAACTGTTATGCTAAGTGAGATCAGCCAATCCCAAAAATCCAAAAGCCGAATGGTCTCTCTGATAAATGAATAATGATGCATAATTCGGGGGGGAAAGGTGGCAAGAATGGAGGAAAGATAGCTAGCATAGAGGGAAGGGAGGGGTCGGGGGGTGGGTGGGGGGTAAAATTAATAACAGAGTGTGTGACAGATACCATTGCCCTGTGTACATGCATGAATGCACAGATGGTGTGACTTTACTTTGTGTACAACCAGTGAAACAATAACTGTACTCCATTTGTGTTCAATGAATCAATAAGTAAATAAAAAAAAAAGAAAGAAAAAAAAGAAAGACCCAACATTATGCTGCCTCCAAGAGATGCATCTCATAGAAAAAGATACCCACAGACTAAAGGTAAAAGGATGGGGAAAAACATACCATGCACACGGACTCAGTAAAAAAGCAGGGGTTTCCATCCTCATATCAGATAAAGTGGACTTCAAGCCAAAATTAGTTAGACGGGATGGTGAAGGACATTTCATACTGCTTAACGGAAGCATAAATCAGCAAGACATAACAATCATAAATATTTATGCCCCAAACAATGGTGCATCCATGTATGTCAATCAAATCCTTCACAACTCCAGGAACCAAATGGAACAACACAAAAATACTGGGTGACTTTGACACATCCCTCTCATCATTGGACAGATCTTCCAAGCAAAAACTGAACAATGAAATGGTAGAACTCAATAACACAATAGCTAATTTAGATTTAACAGACATACATAGAATATTCCATCCATCAAAAAGCGAATACACTTTCTTCTCAGCAGCGCATGGGTCCTTCTCTAAAATAGACCATATGTTATGCCACAAAGCTACTCTTAGCAAATACAAAGAGATAGAGATACTACCTTGTATTCTATCGGACCATAATGGAATGAAATTAGAAATCAGTGATGAAATAAAAAGCAGAAACTACTCTAACACCTGGAGATTAAATAATATGCTGTTGAATGATGCATGGATAACAGAAGACATCAGGGGGGAAATAAAACAATTCTTAGAGATCAACAAGAAAAATGATACAACATATCAAAATCTCTGGGATACTATGTGCTAAGAGGAAAATTCATTGCATGGAGTGCATTCAATAAAAGAATGAAAAGTAAAAAAATAAATGACCTCACATTACAACTTAAAGCCCTAGAAAAAGAAGAACAGATCATCACCAAAAGTAGTAGCAGACAGGAAATAATTAAAATCAGAGCTGAAATCAATGACATTGAAACAAAAGAACAATTCAAAAAATTGACAAAACAAAGAGTTGGTTCTTTGAAAAAATAAACAAAATTGATAAACTCTTAGCCACACTAAAGAAGAGAAGGAGAGAGAAAACTCAAATTACTAAAATTTGTGATGAAAAAGGAAATATCACAACAGACTCTAATGAAATACAAAATATAATTAGAAGGTATTTTGAAAATTTATACTCCAACAAAATAGAAAACCTGGAAGACATCAATAGGTTCCTAGAGGCATATGAGCCACCCAAACTGAATCTGGAGGACATACACAACTTACATAGATCAATTTCAAGCAATGAAATAGAGGAAGTCATCAAAAGTCTACCAACAAAGAAAAGTCCAGGACCAGATGGATTCACAGCCGAGTTCTACAAGACCTTCAAAGAAGAGCTCATTCCAATACTCCTCAAAGTCTTTCATGAAATAGAAGAGGAGGGAATCCTTCCAAACTCATTCTTTGAAGCTAATATCACCATGATACCAAAACCAGAGAAGACACATCAAGGAAAGAAAATTTCAGACCAATATCCCTAATGAACATAGATGCAAAAATTCTTAACAAAAGTTTAGCAAATCACATACAAAAACATATTAAAAAGATAGTGCACCATGATCAAGTGGGTTTCATCCCGGGGATGCAAGGGTGGTTCAACATCCAGAAATCAATAAATGTAATTCACCACATAAACAGACTTAAAGTCAAGAACCACATGATTATTTCAATAGATGGAGAAAAAGCATTTGATAAAATACAGCACCCCTTCATGCTCAAAACACTAGAAAAAATAGGGATAGTAGGAACATTCCTTAATATTGTAAAAGCTATCTATGCTAAGCTCACAGCTAGCATCATTCTAAATGGAGAAAAATTGAAAGCATTCCCCCTCAGAACTGGAACAAGGCAGGGATGTCCTCTATCTCCACTTCTCTTCAATATCATCCTTGAAACTCTAACCAGAGCAATTAGGCAGACCAAAGAAATTAGACGGATACGAATAGGAAAAGAAGAGCTCAAACTATCCCCATTTGCTGATGATATGATTCTCCATTTAGAAGACCCTAAAAATTCCACCAGAAAACTTCTGGAACTCATACATGAATTCAGTAAAGTAGCAGGATATAAAATTAATGCTCATAAATCGAATGCATTTTTATTCATAAGTGATGAATCCTCTGAGAGAGAAATTAGGAAAACTATACCATCCACAATAGCCTCAAAAAAAAAATACTTGGGAATCAATCTAACAAAAGAAGTGAAAGACCTCTACAATGAGAACTACAGAACACTAAAGAAAGAATTTAAAGAAAGTCTGAGAAGAAGGAAAGATCTTCCATGTTCTTGGATAGGCAGAATTAATAGTCAAAATGGCCCTACTACCAAAAGCACTATACAAATTCAATGCAATTCCAGTTAAAATCCCAATGACAGACTTCATAGAAATAGAGCAAGCCATCATGAAATTCATTTGGAGGAATAAGAGATCCAGAATCGCTAAAGCAATTCTTAGCAAGAAGAGTGAAGCAGGGGGTATCACAATACCAGACCTTCAACTATATTACAGAGCAATAGTAACAAAAATAGCATGTTATTGGCACCAAAATAAACAGGTAGATCAATGGTACAGAATAGAGAACACAGAGACAAACCCACATAAATACAGGTATCTCATACTTGACAAAGGAGCCAAAAACATACAGTGGAGCAAAGACAGCCTCTTCAACAAATGGTGCTGGGAAAACTGGAAATCCATATGCAGCAAAATGAAAGAAAACCCATATCTCTCACCCTGTACAAAACTCAACTCAAAGTGGATCAAGGACCTAGAAATTAGACCAGAGACTCTGCACCTAATAGAAGAGAAAATAGGTCCAAATCTTCATCACGTTGGCCTAGGACCAAATTTCCTTAACATGACTCCCAAAGCGCAAGAAACAAAAGCAGGAATCAATGATTGGGATAGAGTCAAACTAAAAAGCTTTTTCTCAACAAAGGAAACAATCAGCAATGTGAAGAGAGCCTTCAGAGTGGGAGAAAATCTTTGCCACACGCACTTCAGATAGAGCACTAATGTCCAGAATCTAGAAAGTACTCAAAAATCTTTACACCAAGAACACTAATAACCCAATCAATAAATGGGCCAAGGAAATGAACAGACACTTTACAGAGGAAGATCTACAAGCAATCAACAGATTCGTGAAAAAATGTTCAACATCCCTAGTTATAAGAGCAATGCAAATCAAAACCACCTTAAGATTTCATCTTACCCCAATTAGAATGTCTTTTGTTAAGGATACAGGCAACAACAGGTGTTGGCGAGGATGTGGGGAAAAGGGTACACTCATACATTGCTGGTGGGAGTGCAAGTTGGTGCAGCCACTCTGGAAAGCAGTGTGGAGATTCCTTAGAAAACTTGGAATGGATCCACCATTTGACCCTGCTATCCCACTCCTTGGCCTATACCCAAAGGACTTAAAATCAGATTACTACAGTGATGCAGCCACATCAATGTTCATAGCTGCTCAATTCACAATAGCTAGATTGTGGAACCAACCTAGATGCCCTTCAGTAGATGAATGGATAAAGAAACTGTGGTATATATACACAATGGAATGTTACTCAGCCATAAAGAAGAATAAAATTATGGCATTTGCAGGTAAATGAATGATGTTGGAGACTGTCATGCTAAGTGAGATTAGCCAATCCCCAAAATCCAAAGGCCGAATGATCTCTCTGATAAGTGAATGATGATGCATAATGCGAGGTGGAATGGAGGCAAGAATGGAGGAAGGATAGATTGCATAGAGGGAAGGGAGAGGTGGGGGAGGGGTGGGGGGGTAATAATAATAACAGAATGAGACAGTCATCATTGCCCTGTGTACATGTATGAATGCACAGATGGTGTGACTCTACTTTGTGTACAACCAGAGAAACAACATCTGTACTCCATTTGTGTACAATGAATCAAATAAATAAAAAAAAGAAATATAATAGTTAATAAAATGATTTAATTTTAAGACAGATTTTCAAAAATTGCTTCATTTAATCACTTACTGTGTATTTTAACTCCCATTAAAACTTTGTTATTGAAAGATATTTAAACCATAATTTCTAATTTTACAAATAATGAAAATACATATACAGATACATAATTAGTTTTAAAATGTAAATATTATAGCATTCTGAAGTTCTTTTCCCTGATTCCTTTCTTTCCTAGAAGAACGCATAATTTTTTTGTCTATTGCTATGTGATGTGTGTCTTTTATATATTTTCTAAGCTTAATTCATGTGGAATTGTGTATATCTGTAGAAACTATAAATTACTTTATCGTATTGCAAATTTCATTCTACAATTACTTCATCCAGTGGCATTTGAGCATATAATTTAATCCTGCCTTCTGTAATGCTTTATGACTGGTGATTAAGCATTGGGAATTAAGAATGATAAATTTATTTCATATTTTGTTACTTTCATCTTAAAGTTTAGTATTTTGTTTTGATGTCATATGGAATAAATATTACTTTTACTTTTCAACACTGTACTGGCCCTTTTGTTTATGAATTGATATTAGTAGCTAAGCTGGCAAACAAAATTCCTTCCATCTGAAGTGTCTCTAAGTACATTTCACCCAAGGAAACATTTTGAAGCCATGTGAAGCTGAAACATCGCCTGCAAGCATTTCTACGACAATCACTTTTCTAGTGTAAGTAAGGGCTAGATACGTTTTTAACATTCGATGTTCTAATGCCTTTAAAACAAATTTTTTCAGCCTCAGCAGCAAAAACACATTTTAGAAATGCCTGTTAGGAGAGCAAACATTTCAACCCAAACCACATTTGAACTGTTAAATTCCCTTGCTGAACCAAATGTTTTGCTTCACAAATGGCTTTTAGATTTGCCTTAGTTCAACTCTATTCTTTCTTAAACTTTACTGTGAAGATTTCATAAATTAAGGGCTCTTACTTCTGTGCAATTTAGATTCAGTTTGGCAGGTATTTGTGCTGATTGCAATGTCAGATTCTGATTCAGTGATAAATACTACAGTCCCTGCCTTTAAGGAGCATGCTATATAATAGGAGAGGCAGGAAAAAATCAAGCAATAAACAACATAAACTACAAGTCATAGTCATTAATTAATTAACTAATCAAACAATGATTCTTTCTTCTAGAAATTCGTCCATGGGCCAGTCATTATCCCAAGTATACCATATATTTTTAAGAGGGCACTTGCCAAAGGGCACAAGAAGTAGGTACCCAGTCTTTATATTCACAAAATAGATCAAGGCAACCTTTTTGAGAAATAACATAAGAACTGGAACATGAAAATAGATATTGCATAGGTGAAAAACATTATAATGCACAGAGTAAGGAAAAGCATTGTGTACTGGAGAAATTCTGAAGCATCATTTGGTGGTGTGCAAAGTGAAGAAAGGATAATCTGGGAAAAGGAGAAAATACAAGGTCATGTAGCCTATTCCAGGAAGGTAAGAAGTCAAGGGTTTATACTGTATCTTAATATTCATATGGAACTCAGCTGCTTACTAATTCAGTAATAATAAATTTTGAATAATAAATTTCGGCTTTTTATTACCTTAAGAATCCTTGAAAAAGAATATCTGATAAGTTTTCAATGGACTGGAAAAAGAATGTTCAGCCAATTATACTTAGTAACATATTGGTGCTTAGGTGTACTATGACTCACCATGACATAAAAAGTTCAGACTAAAGTGGGTCAAGCTCACACAGATACTATATTCTGGTTTCCCCTGGAATGGGATTTTGTCTCGGACCGTAGTGTTACAGTAGAGTGAGGGTTTTCCATAATAGCTTTGATTCAGACTGACCAGCAAAGATTTCTTCTATCAATACTATATAGAGTAGGCTGATGATTATTGTTTACATTATAATTAAAGTGATATTGACTTTTTAAAACTTCTGTAAAGTGTCAAGATTAAAAATATAATGTGAGTCAAAATAGTTCAGTTATTAATATGATGCAAACACTTCATATTTTTGTCAGATTTTTATTATTGAAGCACTAAGACTAAAAATTGAGCAAAACCATTTAAGCTTCTGGTCCTTGGTTTCTGTAAATCTGAAGAGATTTGATAAAAATCTTTTTTTAGGGTCTTTTAGTTCATGCAAATCAAAGTCATTTACTTTGTGTTAAATTATTCTCTTCTGGTCAGTGAGTTGTGAGTGAAACTTTCATATGCCATTTCTGGTTCACAGCAACTGGTTTGAGACTCTCAAGTGGTTATTTTTGTACATCATGAAGATTGTCAATGTTCCAGATAGTAGTTATTCTACTAGTCTATCCTGGAATTAAATTCCAGCTAGCTGCAATGGAATGAATGAGAAGTAAACTTTAGTTGTTTTAAGCTAGTGAGATTGGGGACTTGTTGTCACTGAAGCTGAATTTAGCCTGTCCTGACTGAGGGTGAGCAAGACAGATTAGGCGGTTTTCTTACAGTGTTTATAGTCTGGTAGGAGATAATAGAAAAATAAGTAGGGACAAATGAAAAAGTTGTTTCAGGTGGAGAATGGTTGGGTCGATGAAAAAGTATACTGATTCAGGATAAGTGATCATTGAAGGCAAATTGTCACTATAGATATATGAATTGAGGTGCTGGTAAGTGGAATTGGTCGTCTGAATGTCTTTGAAAAGAGAATTCTAGATCCAGAAACAGCAAATTGAAACACTCTCAGATGGGACATGTCCAGCATACTTGAAGAATAGAAACAATATATAATTAAAATCCAGGGTTTATTAATGAAACATAGAGCACAAGATTAAAAAGATAGATAATGGACTTTCTCTGGGGCACATTAGACTTACCTGGAGTACCTTAAATACCAGTACCAGACCCAGTCCCAGATATGCTGGGGTGGCAACAGGATCCAGTATCTCTTTTTCGCTTTTTGCAATTTCTGAAAACAATTCTAATGATAACCTGGTATATGTCTCAGCTTTCTATTACTGTAATATTTGACATCTTTAACTTATAAAGAGGAAAGGTTTATTTTGGCTCAGTTGTAAGGCTTCAGTTCTTAATCAATTATCCTTATTGCTTTGGGTTTATGGCAACTCAGTACATTATAGTAGAGCACATGGCAATGGAGTTGGGGGAGGGCCCTTCACTTTATGGCCTTCATAGCCAGGTAGGAAAGAGAGGAAGAGGAAGAGACTTGGGTCCCACCATCCCCTTTGAGAGCATACCTCCAATGACCTAAAACCTCCCACTTAGGCCCCACTTTCTGAAGCTCCACTACCTCTAAGTACAACTACAGGCTGGGGACTAAACCTTCAACATTTGGAACCTCAGGGGACACTCCATATCTAAACTTCGGTGCCTCAATAAAGAGTCCCTGATGTAGTATTTTGTAAGTTAGGGTAGATTAGGGTAAATCCTCAATGGCTAGAATTTTGCTCTAAGTTCATGGGAAAATTTTAACACAGAGGTGAAATGACCATATTTTTGCCTTCTAAAGTCAGACTGCAATGTAAAGAATGTATTATGGGATAAGTCAGAAATATTGTTGAGGAGGCTATCATAAATTTAGATCAGGGATGATGGACCAAGTGTTAACAGTGGAGATAAAGAACAATTGTTGAACTGGGATATATTTTAAAACTAGTACGAATCAATCTGCTGATAAGTTTGAACATATTTATGGTGGTATGCAAAGAGAGAATAGATACTGACTTTTCAGTGAGAGACTGAGTTAAAAGGGGAGGCATTGACTTAATGCATAAGTTTGGAGCAGGACTTGATTTAGGAGCCAAGAGTTCTTCTAGGCCTTGTTATATTAAAGTTGCAACCAATAGACATTCAATAGAAATGAAAAGTGGACATATATCAATGTTTGAAGATCAGAGGAAAAGAAGAATGAAAATGTAAAGTTGATGGTCTATGGACTGAGCCCTTGGAATTGTAAGCCCCCAATAAACTTTTCCTCCTTAAAATTGTTCTTGTTAGGTCATTCAGTCAAAGCTGCAAAAAATTTGACTAAAACAAAAATTGGTACCTAGAAGTAGGGCCATTGCTGTGACTAACTTGACCATGTGGTTCAGAAGCTTTTGAGCTTTTTGGAATTTGTGGGAGGAATTTGGAAAGTTTAGCAATGCAAGCTGAAATAGCTTTAGTTTTTGTTAAGTGGAGCTTAATCAGTGTGTCTGATGGGAGCTCAGAAGACCAGAAATCTGATAGGAGTGCACACAGTCAAGACTGGGGTTTTAAGGTTTCAGAGAAGAAGGAGGACTCTTGGCAATTGGACTAGAGGCCATGCAGATGTTCTGGCTAAGAAGTTGCCTACATTTTGCCTGTGTCCTGAGTCTTTCTGTCATCACTAATTTCAACAGAGCCCGACCTGTGGAACATCATCAAGCAATCCAACATATGTATAATGGGAGTTCCAGAAGGAAACTGTAGAGAAAGGGCCTGTAAGATGTTTGAAGAAATAGTGGCCAACAGTTTCCCAAATTTAATGAAATGCATGTAGCAGTATATCTAAGAATATCAATGAACTTCATCTAGCATTAAGCTAATGAAACCCACACTGAGACACATTATAATCAAACTGTCAAAAGATCAACAAACAAAATTTATGTACATAAAATTGAATAGTATTCTGCTATAAAAAGGGATGGAGTTCTGATGCATGAAAAGATAGGTGAATTATTAACTTAACCTAACCTTAATTATTAACTTAACCTATTAGGCTAAGTTAAATAAGTCAGACAAAAAAGGGGAAAGACTTTAGATTAGGCAAATTCATAGAGACAAAAGTAGATTACAGTGGGACAGGGAAAATGTGGAGTTATTGCTTAATAGTTGCAGGGTTTTTATTTGGGTGATATTAAGTTTTGAAAATAGAGTGATGATTGCTCAGCATTGTGAAGGTAACTAATGTCATTAAATTTTGTGCTTAAAATTAAGACGGCAAATTTTTGTTATATTTATCTTATCATAATATTCATTTTAAAAGAGAGTACTTTTTTGCTATTAATTTAAAATTGATTATCACACTCAAACATCCATTTTAATAGCAATCATTAAATATAAAAATACTTTATTGAGAGTGTATTTCAATAAAATGTATGGAAATTAACTTTTTCTAAAGAAAAGTATGCGTCTGTTTAGGAAACATTTATTGCTAGAATGAGATTGAGTTGGAAACATTTTTTTTTCTGATTTACCTTGTATCTTGAGGTGTGTACTAAAGAAATTCATTGATATGAATTAAAAAAAAAGAAATGGAGGAAGTTTTGAAACATCAGTATCACATAATTCCTTGTCTGATGCTGATAAAATGAATGGAAGTCATCCGGGCCTTCTGTTCTCAAACTAAAGTCAATATTTTGAATTGTCCTGGGGATATTTTTTCTTACATAAACAATGTGTTGAGGTAGAGCTAGATATGGTTGAGAATCACATTTTCCATTTGTAGAGGCAGAGACAGCTAATTATAAAAGGGGAGGTGTGAAGCATAATTAGCAGAATACCTTAAACTCAGCGCCTTGGAAAGCCTTTATGAGCCTCCATAGTCACAGGTACTTTTCAGATGCTGATTTATTGGAATGAACATTAAGCCAAGCTCCAAGAGGTTTGCCATCAAGGATAAACTCTACTACTGGGAAGTGGAGAAGATAAAGAATTGGATATTTCAATATAGTTAACTGCTGCAAGCCCATCTTTACTGATGGGGAATCCATTCTTTGGTGTTCTAAAACAAGATTTCAAGTGCAAGAATAATTAGCAAAGAAAATAAAGAAGAGGAAAACCATAGTTAGAGATCATTCATAATTTCATCCTTTCCCAGAATACCTTCTCTCCTTTCCTTTTGTTAGCCCCCACAAGTCAATTACAAGACAGTCATTGAGTTATTTCTCCCTGAATTAAAAGCTTCTTAATAATGAAAAATACATCAAAAAGGAATGCTGAGGTCATGGCATAAAGCAAAGACAGTTTTTTTTTAAAAAAAATTTTACAAATCTCTGATTTATGTTTTTTAAAAGCCTTACTGAGGAAATGCCACTCTGCTTACAGAAAGAAAAGAACAGAGAGACACCTCTTATGATAGAAAGCGTCTTTTGATCACCCAGAAACTATAGGCTTATTAAACAATTTGGGCTGGTCAATAAGGATGCTTTATGAACTTAAAAATGTTAAATGAAATCTAGTACAGTAGAGGAAGGAGAATGGGGGAAGAGAGGGAGGACAGGGTGGGAGAGGAAAAAGTGGGGGATCCTGAATTGAAATCAAATTCCACACATGTATGAGTTTATCAAGACGAATCCAACTAGTATATATAACTATAAAGCTCTAATAAAAAAAGTAAATGGGAAAAAAGTTAAATGAATATGCTTCTATAAATTCTTCTATAGAGTTCAGCTGATAAGATGATAAGGTCATTTAGGCTTTGTCTATATTAGAGATTTGAGGAGAGACCCATATGACTTGAACATACTATGAAAGTCTCAGGCTTATGGTCTCTTTGTTTCCATGAGAGTCCTTCATAATTCATGCTTCTTGACAGTCAGGGACTTATTTTGAAATATCTTCCAAAGTCTTCACTATGTACTGGAATAGATTGCAAGCTCCTCACAATGACCTAGTGGCTCCTGACTATCCCATTAACCTTGTCACAGAGGACCCCATCTTGATGTCTTTACTCCAGCTGACCCTCTCCTCTGTTTGTTACATAATATGCCCAGTTCATGCCTGTTTAGCACCTTTGCACCCACTGCTTCCTTTGCCTGGAAAGTTCTTATTCCAGATCTTTGCCTCACTGTTTGGTGTCTTTTCTTTTTGGGGGTCTCAGTTCTAAGGTTATCTCTTCAGTAAGGCCTTTCTCAGCCTTATGTGGTGGCACACACCAGTAATCCCAGTGACTTTGTATTGGGAGGTTAAGGCAGGAGGATTGCAAGTTTGAGGCCAGCCTCATCTACTTAGTGAGGCCCAAGCAACTAAGCAAGACACTGACTCAAAGTGACAAATAAAAAGGGCTGGGGATGTGGCTCAGTAGGTAAGCACTCCTGGGTTCAATTCCTGGTACGAATAACAGCAACAACAAAAAGTCTTTCTCAAACCATCCCTTCCTGTTCTCTAACTATTCTCTCTGTCCTTTGCATATTAGAGAGGATTTGTCTTCATAAAGTTCATCATTATTAAACATTTTCTTGTATAATTATTCACCTTCTTATTGGTTTCCTTCCCCTTCCCCTAGGTTGTAACTTTATCAAAAGGAATCTCTCTTGTTCATATTCTGGACCTCTAAAACAGTATAAAGTAGGTGTATAATAAGTGTATAGTAAGTATTTATTTATGATTGACTAATGAAATGAATCATCTTGTCTACATTCCCCCTAGATTATTTCCTGTCAAATTTCCCCAAGGACTCTTTTTCCTCTGTGCTGTGCAGTTTATTTTAATTCTTAAAAATGGATTGACTTCCACACAGCAAAATGGACTCAATGGAAATATTTGTCCCCTTGGTCTGTCACTATATATTAGCTGACTAATAGATGTTAGCAAAAATTAATGAACCAACCAACCAATCATCCAACAAAATAAGCAGAGCAAAACTGGAATCTATAGGTTCAACCCCATTTTTGGAAGCTGGCATAAGATAATAAGGTAAATTGCAAAATATAGTATCTTTTATGATCTGGTTTTCCATTCCCTATATCTAGATCTACCATTTGTTCTGAATGTCTTAGCAAGTCATCAAGTTATCCTTTTTTCCCATGATGCTCTATTTGTACCATACCCTGCCCCTTCTGTCTTGGAATTTCCACTGGGGAAGGGTCCAGAAGGCCAGAACTGTAAGCAATAGTCTGAACTAGAAGTGGGCAGGGAGCATCCTCTTCCTCCCTATATATGCTTACTAACAATTTCACTAAATAAGATTTGGGAGCCTAACTCTGGATTGTGTGTCCTTATGCAGTCTTCTTTTGGGTACAGTTTGTGGAATTTTTCTGCTAAAATGTCGGCTCTTCTAAGGAGCAAGTCATGGTGTACTGATGTATGGTATACTGATGTTTATCATTTGTCCCTGAAATAAACATATCCCAGTCATAGGATATAACTAGGCAATAGACAAATTTTGATCAACACTGTTGAAAGCTAAAGTATGAAGGCAACTGCTTAATGGAGTCAACTGAATAGCTGTTTAATTAAAAACCACCGTTGTTTAAATTGCAAAGCTACTACCTGTACTTCAGTCAATTTGTATGTATTATGATTTTAGAGTCAACAGCTTAAGTTAAAATAATTAAATGTTGGTTTTCCCTTTCTGAGTTTTCCTCCCATTCCATTACTCCCATTTCTGTTATGGTACAAATATGAATTGTGTCCCCCAAAGACTCATGTGTTAAAGGTTGGGTCCCCAGTGCAGCAAGGTTCGGAGTTGGGCCTTTTGGGAAGTGATTGGATGATGAGATTTCTAACCTGATAATGGATTAATCCACTAAGAGCTGAATGGACTACTGAGAGGTGGAGCTTCTCTCCAGAGCTTCCTAGGGGGAATGGTTGGAGGAAATAAGTCACTGGGATTCTATCAATCAATAAATCAATCAATCATTCATCTCTGGCACTTTTTTCTGTGTCTCTCCCACCCTCCTGCTTTTATATCATCATAGGTTGAGCAGCTTCCCTCCTCCATGTCCTTGCACCATGATGGTCTGCCTCACCCCAGGCCCACATCAATGGAGTCAGTCAACCATGGACTGAATATGAATCTTTCCTTCTCTAACATTTTTTTCTCAGGTACTTGTCACA
The DNA here is from genome assembly GCA_020662805.1 of Glaucomys volans. NCBI lineage: Eukaryota > Metazoa > Chordata > Mammalia > Rodentia > Sciuridae > Glaucomys > Glaucomys volans. The sequence continues at coordinate 430,999 of JAJEJO010000527.1, read as the reverse complement.
CTGACAAAAGGGTGACACAAATTCCAAGTTTTGAATGAGTATTTACTTTTTAAGATGATGAATCTAAAACCAAACAGCATTGTTATAGTTTAGATATAAGGTCTCTCTGAAAAGCTCATACATGAGTTAATGCAATAGTTTTCAGAAGCGAAACTATTCAATTATGAGAGGTGTAACGTAGTTGGTGGATTAATCTACTGATGTGGATTAACTGGGCAGTAACTGTGAGTGGCTGAAGGGAGTAGGTTGCTAAGGGAGTGCTTTGGGGTTTTATGTTTTGTCTCTGATGAATAGAACTCTATTTCTGTTTCCTGGTTGCCATGTCCTAAGCTGCTTCTCTCTTTCACACCACTCCAGCATGATATTCTGCCACGTCTGGGGCCCAGAGCAATTGAATCAGCTGATCATGGACTGAACCTCGGAAACTCTGAGACTCAAATAGATTTTTCTCCTCTAAGTTGTTCCTGTCATATTTTTTGGCCACAACAATGCAAAAGCTAACTTAACAATTGATGATACAGGGATGATGTTCTTATTTTCCATTGTTTTGTTTCAATTCTAACCAAATTGAAATAATATATCCTTTATGTACAGACAGTATTGTTTAATGCTGGTTTTTAATAAACTAAATATTTCAATTTTTTATTTATATTTGAGGCCTATCCCTTGGAAAAGAGAGAGAGTATAATGCTAAAATAATTTTATGATCTTTGTTTAGGTGTCAGTCCCTCCAATTTCAAGAAATATTTTCTCATGCCATTTTATAGGGTGAGATAAGTGAATACTTTCATAAATAAACAATAATGTAAAACTCAATAATGTACTTATCTTAAAAAACAATATACATGAAAACTTTTATTGCTATTTACATTTGAAGGAATACAAGTATGTGAAAGATGTGGAAGAAGTGTTGGGTAAGGTAAAAGTTGATAGATGTAGATAAGAATTTGGTATTGGGTTTTTATGGAAAGAATAGCAAAAGCAAGGAATTATTTGTGAATAAGATACAATTATTTTTAAGATCCACTCTCGTGATTTTAGGTTTTTATGTTCCCTATTGTTAGCTACTGTAGAAATATTTTGCTATCTGAAGTTAGTGAAGTTTTAAAAATCATAAAATATTTTTTTTAATATTCTAAAAGAACATTTTTTTCTCCTTTAACTCAAAATAACTGACTCTAAATCCTTATCCAACAAGACCTGTTTCATTAATCTTTACATTTCAGTTGAGAACAACATCCAATTTTTCCATATTAGGGTTCTCACTCCTTAATAATCACTAAATGAAAATACTACTCTAAAATCTAATTTAGTTACAATTATGATTTTTACTTGCTTATGTTAAATTTAAAGAAAACCCCAATTTTATCTAGGAGACCTATAATCTAATCTTGATTGAACAGGTAGAAATATTCTTATGAAATTTACCTTCTCATATTTTATGTTTCCTTCTGTTTCAGTGTCTGGAAAGCACACTTCATTTGGCATTTTTGAGCTACAGTCATTGAATCAACTATCCCCAAAGTCTTCCTAATCTTCTCTTCCTCTACTAATACTAACATGCTTGCTTTTTCTGGAAGAGGACCATGTCTATATCACTTTTGTTTGCCTAGTGCTGGGGGAGCAAGTAAGTTTCATCTTTGTGTCAACTGAAAATCCATTGCTAGTGACTATATGGAGTGTTGTATTGAGAAACAATCTGAGGTTGTGTTTGACATCAGTGGGAAAATTGCTTTACCTGATTAGCAAAGCCTGTCATGGGCATGGGGGAAAAGAATAGCACTAGAGCTCTTTGCTGTCCCTGTCCTGGTGCTCAGGAGTTACCTACAACAGTTTGGCATACAATAAATGTTTGCAAAAATAGATGAATAAACTTCGATTATAATTGGATGATCCTCTGATACAGCAAAAAAACTTTGAGGTTCCTTTCCAATCTAACCTTCCAACGTTTCAGGCCTCAGTCCAGAAACTACTTTTTGGATCGGTAAGATAAAACCATTTGTGAGGTTTATCCAAATGAACTTTCAAAGTTGTCTATCTATACTGTATAGTTCTCACACAAATAACATATTTGTTCCTTAAATTCTATTTGCCAATATATTTACCCAATATATTTGAGTTATTAATATTTGTGATCTAGTCACTTTAATTTTGTTGTATCTATGCTTATGGTTGGCCCTGGAAAAAATCATGAGGAGGCCAAATAAGCTTCCTGTGGTCCAAAGCTTAACTCTACGATTATTTTCTTCTCTTTCTGGTCTTTCACACCATCTCAAAACCTGCTTTTAGAAAAGGGTCTGCTACTGTGTAATGTAATATTTTTACAATAATATATTACCCTTTATAGGAGCATTTCAAAAATATTATTTTAATTCTACAGTAAATGTCTTTTTCTTACATACAAGAATTTCAAGCTCGATTGAACAGATAATTTTTTAGCCTTTGACACCCCCTTCCAGAAGTTTGTGCCCTATATTGCATATACCCTTTATTTTCCATCATAGATTATATAATTTCTTATAATTAAGGTAGTATTATTCACTCCTGTCTTCACAGTACCAAATAGAGCATTCAGAAAAACAATAGTTTATTGAAAATAACAACAAAATTCTTGACATAAATGCCTGACAATAATTTAAAGGGTTTTTTTTTTTGCCAATTAATAGCCCCTGCACACTTAGTTCAACATATGAAGAGGTTATGTTCTTTCTTTTCTTTCTAATGCTTGTGCAAAATGAAAAGCATACAATCTACATAAGAGCTATACTAAATGAAACATATATATATAGCTAGCATAAATTCAGTGCCTAGGTGATAATGGACACTCACCAAATAAAAGATAGGTGCTATTGAGATTTGTGTTAACTCTTATCTTTATCTCAAATGTGTTTCCCCCTCACGCTCTGCCTGTGAAAATGTAACTTATTGCTCTATTAAATCTCAAGTATTTGTTGTAGTAAGGGCAGGGTGAACATGGCTATTTGAAAGGTGCCAATAAATCAACACCACCTTTCCCCAACCAAGTGTTTTACAGGGATTGAGGAGAAGGAACAAAAGAGATTGATTGGAATTTCACGTATTTTTTTCTGATCAAAGTCTTTAGGTACCCAGATGTGTGAACATGGTACAGTTTTCAAACAGGAAAAACAAAAATACAAAAAAAACACACAAAAAAACAAACCTTTAATGTATGGTTGCAAGGAAAAGAAAAAAAATCCAGAAATCCAAATGATCCTCCAATTAATTGAACATCGACCTCTAAATGCAAATGAACATGTGACAGTAATCTGTTTCTTCTCATTTAAAACTGCAGTTTATAAACTGCTTGAAGGAAAATAAATTATTTATAACTCCATAGTGCTTACTCTGATGGTATCTACACAATGAAATTTAGTGAATATTTTCTGAAGGAATATAACAAATCCACCAAATTTTGCATTGCTTTTTCATCATATAGGTTTGTTACCGGGATATGGCTGCACACTGGGGACTGAATTTCTCATATGCTTTTGCACCTATGTGGGACCACGTGACTGTTTGACTACAGAATGTTGGCAGAAATGATTCTACAACTCTAGGGTCAGGGTGCTACAGGAAGAGGTGTGTCCTCTCCATGGTTTTTTTTTTTTTTTTTTCCCCAATACTGGAGATTTAACCCAGGGACACTGAGGTACATTCCCAGCTCTTATTTATTTATTTTATTTTGAGACAGCGTCTCACTAAGTTGCTTAGGGGCTTGCTAAATTGCTGAGGCTGGCCTCAAACACATGTTCCTCCTGACATTCTCCTAAGTTGTCGGTGTTTTTTGAGGACTCTGGATTCAGAGGACTCTGAGAAATGTGAAGCCTGGAGCATCAAGTTTCCTACTTACTGCCATGATCACTCACACTCAAATAAAATGGAGAAATACATTATGCATTAAGATAAGTTAAGATATTGAATGTTTGAGCTGGGTGTGTTGGTGCATACCTGTAATCCCAGTGACTGGGGAGGCAGAGGCAGGAGGATTATAAGTTCAAAGCCAGCCTCAGCAATTTAGTGAGGCCCTAAGCAACTTAGTGAGACCCTGTCTTAAAATAAAAAATAAAAAAAGGCTTGGAGGTATATCTCAATGGCAGATCATCCCTGGGTTCAATACCCAGTACTGAAAAAAGTAAAGAAAGTTTGGAGCTTATTTGTAGTAGGGGCTAGCACTTGCCTAACTAATACAACTTCATTTTCCATTCATATGTCCTGCAATTTTCCCAATCCCCAGAAAATTGAAGTTGTTTTCAACATTAAACCTAATTCGTAATTCCACTTCTAAGTTTGAGTTTTATTCTTATCTCAGATTTCTGACACCTTAACTAGATTACAACATCTTGATGTTAAAAACTTAAGTGGAATATTAGTTATATTAGTATCTTAAAATGATCTACCTTTGGCACATCAAGATAGGATGAAGCAATCCCATCACAAAATTGTGCCATTCTTATTAAGCCTTTCTTCAGATAGCTAATTGGAGTGATTATACAACTGATATTTTGGTGTAACTACCTGTGGCCTATCAGGATAGCCAATGGCTTGCTGTTTTAATTAGAAAAGTTATTGCTTCTGTTTACACTTAAATATCTCTGTATTAAGAGAGTCACAATATTTATAAATGCTGAATGAAAAACAGAATAAAACAAAATACCCCCAAAAGAATTTTTGTTTGGATGGTGAAAAGGACTAAAAAATCAAAGAGTAAATTACTTCAAATTGGTATCTTTCAACTATAATTTCACTAGATTGTTGTTTGGAGTGTTTTTATGTCATATTTTTCAAACATATTTTTCTTTATAATGGTAAAATAACAGTCATTTGGTCTTTTTCAAATCTGAGTTGTTTTGTGCACAAACACAATTGTCCATCACTGGACATGTTACAGGAAAGGCCCAGAATGATAAATTTATTTTTAAACGCTGTACTTTCATGGTGCTACAAATAAAAACCACCTTCCAAATCTGCTATGACAACTTCCATAATATTTTGAAATTTTAAATTAAAAAAAGTCAGTTGCCATCTACATAATTAAAATGCTTTAAATATTTTCAACTTTTTGAATGAAGAGAACATTAACTGTTTGCTATCATCAAATACCAATTACAAACAGAAGCTATTTGAACATGCCATTAACCTGGGGACTGAATTAATTACTAGCATGACTGTCATTTTACTTGATAGCACGAATGATAAGATACAGTGTAAAAGAAAAGGTCCAAATGTTTGGGGTTGTGGCAGACCTAAGTTTTGAGTTCATGCCACTGACTAGTGTGATGACCTCAAGAAAGTTATAAGAACTTTCTCAGTTTTATCACCTATAAAAGTGTGGATCAGAAATAATGCATATAAATATTGTTTGGCATATATTAAGTGTTCAATTATGACTAAATCAACTCTTTTAGCTTTAAAGATGTATGTAAGTGTTGTCATGTGAGAGTTGCTTCATTCCATAAATCAGAGGATTTTTTTCGTATGTTTTACAGTTATAAAGAATGGTAATGTTAGGAAGAACTTTATATCAGCCAATTCTTGCCACAATTATGCTATCTAAACAAACCTCCACATGCAGCAATTGGCAGCAATGGGAATTTATGGTCATGCTCTGAGACTTCCAGGTCAACAGGTAAATCAAATTTAGGATAGACCCATCTGGTCAGGAAAGATTTAGCTGGGAAGGCCACTCTGGCTCAGATCTGAGCTGGACATTGAGTCCAAGTCTGCTCAAAGTGTCATCGATCTGGGTCCTGGAACAGCAGAAGGAAGGAACAGCAGATACCTGGGATGAACTCGGGTCAAGGTGAACTACCAGGCACACGACATCAGCCAAACCATGCAAGTGCCTCTGCTAGTCCTTCGTTCTAAAGCAAGTAGCAAAGTCAAATCTCAAGCAGTGAAGTGGGAAAGTTGAATCACAATGTTTGGGAGGCAAGCGAATGTGTGTGGAACCTTCAAAATGTTACCATGTCACAGAGAAGAGGGAGGAGATGGAAGAAGAAAAACAGTTTAGGTCCTCAAGAGAGAAGAATCAAGCAGAGAGTGTCACACTAGACTTCAGTTGTAGTGTGGAAAAAATGAATAAGATGAGAAAGGAAAGGAGAAACAAAAGGAGAGAAAATGAACTAGGTGGTTCTAAGGATTGAAACAACCCTAGAGACAGATATTCTAAAGAGAAGAGATTCCTTAAAGTAGCAGGTAGCTTTGAAGAAATGGCATTTGTATTTCACTGTCATCAGAAACAGAGTCAGGCAGAGTTGAGTTATTAGAATGGCCTCTGTGTATGTTCAATATTCAGACTTCTTCAGCACAAGATGTTTACTCCTGTATCATCTCTGAAAAACATATATTATTCATGCAATAAAATGTACGGTGAATTGAAAGCTGAGTAAATAATTAGTTTACATGAAATAAACTGTTTCCACAAAATATTTAAACCGTTTTGGCAACACTTACTTCCATGACAAAAAAATACATTTATATCTAATGATTCTATTCATTAGAACAGGTACATCAGAACATTCATTCTTTAATAAATTGCTAGTTTGAGTTACATTCCTGTGCATGATGAAAAACTTTCTCTTAAAAACATTCCTTTAAAAATATTTAGTAATTAAGACTTTCCATAAGCACAGATTGATTCTCCCAAACAGACCGAATAAATGTAATTTTTAATAAAAAAAACCCACAATATTTATTTAAAGAGTGCAGTCAAAAAACTTTCTAGGTTTTGGAAATACAAAGATTAACTAAAAACAAGAATTCTTGCCCTGAGGAAGGTCAGAGAATAATATAATACCTAATTTTGTACAACATGTTGGATGCTACTGTTGGAGTATAAACAAAAGAGACAAGGTCATTTGAAATATGCGGGAAGTGTCATCAGGGTGGTGGTGTTTGGGTTGGGTTGGGTTGGAGGAGAAGTAGAAGCTGGGTAGGTGAAAGATTGATGAAAGCCATTCAATTGGAAGGAATAATGTATATGGTAGGGCAGAGAAATGACAGATGACAATGACAGTGGGAAGTAAGTGACCCAAGATGGCCAGGGTAACTATTTTGCAGAAGTAGTAGGAGAGATGGTTGGCAGGATAGTTGGAAGTCACAGTTCACAGACACATTAGTTAGGCTGTCTGCCCTTCCTACAGCCTTTCTCTGACTCCCAGTGCCCCAAATGACCAGTCCTTTTCAGTTACTCAAAAATTTTGAAAACTGTTTCTGTTGGAAGCTTGAGTTGAGTCCATAAGCCTGAAAAATCAGCAGAGAAAGTTAGTCTTCAAAGAGGGAATGAAACAGATATACTGAGAAACCAGGACAAAAGCCAATGTGGGCCTAAGAGAAAAACAGAAAAGAAGGCAGTTTGATGGATTGTGATGCTTCCCACATGGCCATTCTGGGGTCATGTGCAGCCAGTGGCCCTCTTGGCCTGGAGCTCCTGGAGAATCCCTTTTGGTGTAAATTGCCTCACTTTTTATTAAATTTGACCAAACCCTTTTCCTAAGTCGATACCAAACTCTGGTATTTGATAGGTGATGGCAGGACAATATTTGAGTTTTATACTTATAATAATAATATAATAACAGTGATGATAATTCAAATTTACTGAATGCTTACTGGGTGACAAAGTGCCACGTGAACATACTTAACAGATATGAATCCATTTAATCCTCTGAATAATCTGCTAAGTTATCTATTGTTCTTATAGCCCATTTATGGATGAGCATACACTGAATATGAAGTCAGTTTAACCTAAGGTCTATGTGCCGATTAACAGCAACACCTATCAGAAAAACTAATACATTGGTTACAAAGACTAGCAAGAGTCAGAAAAGGCAATCAGAAGGTGGTTGTAACAGGAAGGACATGGGCTGGCATGGACTGAATGGAACAGGGGAGTGGTAGTGAGGATGATGGGCAGATGGTTAATTTAATAGACACTTGGGAGATGGAAGTGGTAGGACTAAGATGTGGTGAGGTGGGGGTGGAACATCAAGGACTTCCCCCAGATTTCTGTCCGGAACAATAAGTTGTTTGTGAAGACAGCACATGCCAAAACAGTGGGTGCTCCTGTGGCGGCTGGGAAGCCCTGGATGCCACACTATCTCTGTCATGATATTTCTTGGTCTGAGGCTGAGCACTTCAGGTTGTTCATTTCCTCTTCTTCTTCCTCAGTTCCTCAAAATCTTCCCTCCTTCCAATTCACACCTCAGGCCCTGGGAAAGATTATAGATTCTAACAAGCCTAGAGAGTCTAGAGAGATCTTTTGGTTGGTTGTTCTGCTTATCCATCCATCAGTCCGTCCATCCATCCATCCATCCATCCATTCATCCATCCATCCATCCATCCATCCATCATTATCATCTCTCTTCTCCAAAATCTATTCTTTCCTGTCCCCCAGGCATCTAGACAATTGAAACTCAAACAATAGGGAGTTATACTTCACCACATTTATTTACCTTCTGTCATTCTGTTTTGTCATCCTTTGTTGAGGAAATGAAAGGAAAATGTTGTTTTAATGAAAGGTAAGATGTAGGAACTAGTGATCACAAGAAATAATGTAAGTGGTAATACTGATGTTCGCTCATTTTGGATTATTTCGATAGTCTACTAACTGGTCTACAGCATTTACTTATTAAAGTCAAAACTGCCTTTGAACAGGAGGAAAGTGGTGAAGGTGTGGACATTGACCACCCCTGCATGCATTTCTTCCTGAAGCCCCATTTCTTATCCCTTTGTCATTTCTGTTCTTTATTGATTCAGTTTCCCAACTCATACTAAGCTCTCATGCACTCCATCTTGGTCCCCTTTAGCAAACATTGCCTTTCACTCCTACTATTTTACCTTTTGTGCTATATTTAACATCTGTTCTCTATTCTTTTCTAATTCACTCAGACTTCTGGCTTCTGTCCTGTTGTACCCCACAGTAGCTGAGATATAACAAAGCCTTCTATAAAATTATCTATTTGTTTGAAATGCTCTTACTTTTTTTTTTTGGAATCAGGGATTGAACTCAGGAACACTCGGCCACTGAGCCACATCCCCAGCCCTATTTTGTATTTTATTTAGAGACAGGGTCTCGCTGAGTTGCTTAGGGCCTCGGTAAGTTGCTGAGGCTGGCTTTGAACTCGTGATCCTCCTGACTCAGCCTCCCAAGTCGCTTGGATTACAGGTGTGCGCCACCGCGCCCAGCTTGAAGTGCTCTTACTTTTGATTCCCTACTTATGGTGTATTGTGACTATTTAGAACAACCATAAATGGGGGAAATTTGGTTAACAAAGTTTTTGCTGTTAAAGAGTGACTCAGTCAACTTTCTGTCACTGTGACAAAATGCCTCAGATAATCAACTTATACAGAGAAAAGGTTTATTTTAACTCACAATTTCAGAGGTTTCAGTCCATGGTCAATTGGCCTGCTGCTTTTGGACCTGTAGTAAGGCAGTACACCATGGCAGGAGCATGTAGCAGATCAAACTGCTCACCTCATGGCAGCCAGGAAGCAAAAAGAGGTACAGGAAGGAACCTGGGTAACAACATTCCCTCCCAGGGCATGGCCCTGATGACCTAACCTCCTCCTACTGGATCTTACCCCTTAAAGGTTCCATCACCTCCCAATAGCACAACAGAATGGGATGAAGCCCATTGTTTTATGGCCTTCGAAACATTTTAATCTCAAACCCTAGGAAGGAATTTTCAGATGTTTGTCCCAGTTCTGCCTCCCTGCCACCACATAATGACACTTCTTCCTTTCCTTCTGACTCCAAGTAAGGCTATTGTTCACGCTGATAAGCACTGAACCTCTAATATCCCTGGAAATGCCTGAGTCTCAGGTAAACAGGGATGGGTGGTCAGCTCATATCCCTATGTGACCTTATCTCTATCTCACCTCTCCCTGATGATGACAAAACGCAGTTAAGGTATTGATTTTTTTTTTTCCTCATTGGATTATTTCACCAGCCGCCTAACATTCTCCAGTCATTTCTTATTAAAATCCAAACAGCCTTTGAACAACAGATGAAGTTTCCTGTTTTGGTAATGTCACTGACTTGTCAAATCCTCGCAAAGCCTCTTTGCCCATTAAATAAACCTTACATGATTCAGACTGCTATTTGATTCACTCCTCAGTCTCCCACCAGCCACCCTCTTTCATTTTCCTTTTGATGACTCATGAGGCACGTCAGTATCTTTTAGAAGTTTGCAATCATTATATAAACAACTGAGATTTTTTTTTTCTTTTTCTTTCTGAGAATTGGAATACTGAAGTGACTCAGTATGGATTTCTAGTTGATAAAGTCTGGATAAGCAACTCTTCTGTTATATATTCACATTTCTCTACTTCTTACTGCTTATTGCTGAATTATAGAGTAGATCTTAAAAACAAATTAATCTCCTTAAAGAACAGGTTCATTTTGGAAGAATTATTACAACACATCTAGTAGGAAAACACTATAGAACAATCTGGAAATTAAGTTTTTAGTAAGGTAACATTTTTTTCTAGTCATTCTGACAAAAACTAGTCTTGTTTTTATAAGTTTTCATATTGTACATCTCCCTTCTCCATGACTGGTATGAAGTTTTTGATGGTCTTTTTTCTTGTGGGAAAATAGCCTAGAGTTTTCTTCTTTTTTTTCTAAGCTGCTTTTTTCTCTGGGGTTTTAGTGGACTGTTCCCCCCCCCCCCATCTTAACTTTTATTGATAGGCTGCCTGCTGAGGGGTTTAGGGCATCTCTAGTTATAACCCTCCAAGCCTGGTCTAAACTGTTGAGGGGTTCACCTTGCTCATCCATTGTTGCTTTCCTCCATGTAAAGACGTTAGTATGAATCCAGTGCTGCCCTTCAAAGCAAGCAAGTGGCTATCGACAGTGTTCAGTACTTGCCAATATACATCCTGCCATCCATTAGCTCTTTGTCCTTATGTTACTCAGATGCCAGCAATCCCAGCACTGGTCTCCATGGTGGCACACCCTCTCTCCTAGCTGTGTTTTTCATTTAGAACAAAAATAAATAAATATCTTATATTTTGTTATGGATTGTTTAAAAATATTCTTAGATTGGCATTGTGTTTCAAATGAAAATTCTATTTAAATTCTACTGCTCATTGTATAATCTGACCTTTTTGTTGTTGTTGAGTTGTGGGTATTCTTTATGTAGTCTAGATATTAACTGCTTATCAGCTACATGATCTGCAAATATTTTATGCCATTCTTTGAATTACCTTTTTATTCTATTGATGGTGTAATGGTTGGTTTTTAGAAAGTATCTTGATATATTATTAACTCAGTCAAATTTAGGAGTTAAAAGTGCATCATCACAACTGTAAATATGGTAGTAGAATTAATCTTGAATCAGGAATGGCTCTCACTTTAGATCAGGCTAACTTTGGGACTAACAGGATGGACAGTTTTGTTCAGATAATCAGATAAGCAAAGTAATATTCTTTACTAACGTGATTTATAGTTTGAGGAGAAAAGAAATATTTTTCTGTTCTTGGGATTTTGTCAATCAGTACAGACTCCTAGTGAATGCACAGTGTCCATCAAGTGCTGAGCTGGCACCCTGTCAGTAATTCAGAGGCCATTGTACTGACTTCTACCCATCATGCCTTGCAACTTGTTGATGGAAAACCTCTGTAGTTACTCTTGTAGCCCTTGAGGTGTGTGCAGTAACTTAGTGTAGTAGTTATCGATCTTATTTTGGCTTCAGGTGCTGATGTATAGCAGGAAGATCAGTTTTTCTTTTCTTTTAAGGAGTTCAGTTTACTTTTTCTTGGCGTTGCCTTGTACTTATCTATCTTAAAGTAAGTTTTGATTGATTGTTTGAAAATTTCTCCATTCATTTATCTATAAATCTGCATTAAATACTACTGTAGTACTTACAGATCCTTTGAAAAGAGTTTTATGTTCAAATTCAGAATCACTGACTAGAAAATGCCTTCTCATTTCATTAGGTAAGAATCAGTTTGAGAATTCTATGTAGGATTTTAGAAAAAGAATAGGAAATTCTTTTGGAAGTTTAAATCTCACTCACCTTTAGGCAAAATTTTGACCTTTTAAGATATAAGTTACAGCAACTTAAGCTAAATACATACATTTACCAGAGACTTAAAATTTCATCCATGCCTCAATCCTCAAAGGCCAATGTAGCACCTGCTTTTCCAAATTTTTCAACATTGTATAGGTGAGGATAATTTATAAGATTCTGATTTTAATTCTTATAGGTATACAGCCCAATTTTTAACAGGTTCTTTCAGATTCTGAATTTCTAAATATATAAAATACTTAAAGGTGCATTAATTATACATTTATCTTAAGAAACTACTAGAAGGATATGAGGAGCAGAGATTTTTATTTTGGAAAGAAAGGAAATGGAAGCCATTAACTTTGGATTCTAGATCTGCTTTTGTCAGTTATTAACTCTGTGACTGTGGGTAGGTCACTTATGCTTTCAGGTTGTCATTTTTCTAAGTACTCTAAGCCCACATAAAGTTCTAGTATTTAATTTTTCCATATGTCTGCAAGAATTATACCAAAAAGATTGAAATGATGCTTTTCCATTGACACACAAACACACACAAGTTTCCTTATTTTATCTTCACTCACCTCAAGTCAATTGCTAGCTTTGTCAACTCACTCCACTTTAAATCACAATACACAAGCAGTGCTTACTTGCTTAATTATTAATATATTGCACTCACAGGCTACATCATGATGAATCCATTATGGATGCAGAATGGACAGAATAAATATATTATGGACCCATCCCTGACAGTAAGAATTTCTGAGGCATATCTACATTATTATGGCAGGGCATCACGTAAGAGTCAAACATATTAAATTGGAAGAAGTAAGTATTCATATGAAGAAAGGGAAAGTGATGGCTTTCACTACAGTTTGACATGGATATTAATTTCACCATGACAAGAGGATTGTGGAAATTTCTCTTGTTGTTAATGTATAGATAATATCTAGAGGAAAATGACTGGAGGGAGAAAGGGTTGAGAGTCACTGGCACAGATGGAAAGATTAAAATAATTGGGATGTGTAACCTGGATTGGAGACATCTTTGGGCAAACTGAGGACTCCCTGTTAGAAGTAAAAGCAATGCCATTTAGATTTAGGAGGTAGACAGACCAGAAGGTCAACATTTGGTAAATTCAATATAAGTTTTACAGAAATAGAGATTTTATTCAATATAAGAAAAAACTTTCAGAGAAGTCTAATAGTACATTGTGTTGTCTTGTGGACAGACCATTTTCCATGATTGGAATCCTTAGAACAGAGGTGAAATCAGCAAACGCAATGGCTTGGCAGGCAGATAACATAAGTAAGCAAGGGGGTCAACTGATGCAAATGAGCAGCATACATGCCACTCAAATTTTGCTAGATTGATTTTCCTAAAGAAGCAGAAAATCATGATTTTTGTTTGCCTTCTGGTATATACATATCAGCTTAAACATTTATTTAGAAACTAAACCTTGCACTAAACAAGGTTCATCTGGCTTGATGATATACTGATATATTGATCCACCTAATTTGATCACTAAACTCTATTTTTGATATCCAGTAAACTTGTCATCTGCAGACCACTGGGTGGGTTATCTGTCAAGTCACTGAACTTAAGAAACAAGTAATATTTACAGTGAGTTTTTGACACAGAGTCACTGGATGCACTGAGTTATACATATGTATAACAATACAGGGGCAAGAATATCCCCTCATGACAAAATCCATTTGAGAGCAACACAAAGCTGTGACACTCAATGCTGTTAAGGTAAACAATGCAGAGGTAGAATGGGAGGGGTGAAAGTTCAAGTAAGTTCTAGAGATCTGCTGAAGATTGAAGAACCAGGGTCCACTGATCAGGATTAATAGGACTCATGAATCAGCTGCCTCCACTTTCCTGATTACTTTGTTCTTATGCAGTTCTTTACTACTTAAATAAAGTGATACCATTTCCCTCCCAATTAGCATCCAGTGCATTCTTCAAGATTCCCACAAGTCCCCAGGGAATATTTTCTCACTACACCTCTTTTCTCTGTGAATGTCTTTCTCATTCTTGGCTTGCATCCAACTAGTTGTTGCTCCTCTCTATCCTGCATCAGTCCAACTGGGACTCAGACAATAGGAACCATCAGGAGCCAGTTGCTGCTAAGTTCCAGCTGGTGGTTGCTGTGTGACAGACCCTTGCAAGACATTATATGTACGGCAGTTATATCAGATATCAGATTTTTCCACTGGTCCTTGGAAGAAAGAGAAGGTGGTTGATATTCCAGAATGGTCTATAACTTAATCTTGAATGTTAGACCTCCCTCTCCCAGTGGAGATTTACCACAGGCAAATTCTCTGTGTTCCAGGCTTCAAACATACTGCTGGCTCCTTTCTCCTCTCATCTATCATCCATACCTTCTCTACTTCCATCTCCATGTTCAATTTTATATATATATATATATATATATTTGGTACCAGATATTGAAGCCAGAGGTGATTAACCACTGAGCCACATCCCTAGCCCTTTTTATTTTTATTTTTTAATTTTTACAGACTTCATTTTTATTCATTGTACACAAATGGGGTACAAATTTTCATTTCCATGGTTGTGCATGATGTACATTCAAACCATTCATGTTAATCATACATGTAAATAGGGTAAGGATATCTGGCTCATTCCACCATTATTCATACCCCTTTCCCCTCCCCCACTAATTTCCCTCTTCATAATCTAAAGTTCCTCCATTCTTCTCTTACCCTCCACCCCTCAACCTGATTCTATATCATCATCCACCTATCAGGGAAAACATTCAGTCTTTGTTTTTTGGGAATTGGCTTATTTCATTTAGCATGATATTCTCCAATTCCATCTATTTATCTGTAAATGCCATAATATTCTTCTTCTTTTTTATTTTGAGACAAGTTCTCACTAAGTTGCTTAGGGCCTCACCAAGTTGCTGAGGTTGACTTTGATTCCTCCTGCCTCAGCTTCCCAAGTCCCTGGGATTACAGGCATACATCATTTCACCTGAGCCAATTTTTCATATTTCTGGATGAAATTCAACTCCTTCCCATGTTTTGTTAAATTCTTTCCAGTTCTTTCTTTGCTTACCACAACGCTTCATAGATTACTTAACTAAACAAAGACTTTCTCTCCATGTTTGGGCTTTTAATCACATAACACTGGTGAAATGCTGACAAAGACATTCTGCTTCTTTTAAAAGTTGTCATTCCCAAGCACATTGGTAAATTGAGTCACAAGAGATTTAAAACGAGCTGGTAGAAGTCTTCAGAATTTGTTAAATTGTGTTATTTAAGCTTTTCTTTGTAGAGACTGCATTATTTGGGTGGGAGGGGGTCACTTGGAGTCAATTGGATCTTGACTTCCATCACAGGCTGTGAAAGTTGGAAATGTCATTTAAAATTTCTCTAGATCAGTTTCCTCATCTTTATTGAAAGAATATATCATTCTTTATGCAAAGTTGTTTCAAGGATTGACATTAAAAGATGTTTTTAGCACAGCCTGATTTGAATGTGTTCAAATTTCAGAACACATTCTTCAAATTTTGAAAGACATCCTCCAAAATAACAAGACAACTATAATTGATACGCGTATTATCAATTAGGGTTAGGGTTCTAAATATATGTATATTTTAACATATATACATATGTGTTTTTTTCTATTCCATGAGTGAGCTCAGCCTTTTTTTAATTAAAGTCTTCAACAGAAGATCACCCACATTATGGGGACAGTAATCTACTTTATTTATTCAAAGTCTACTGACTTAAATATTGACCATACCCAAAAATATCTTCAGAGAAACATCTCAAAAATAATATTCAACAAAAAATAGGGGAACCATGACCCAGCCAAGTTAATACATATAATTAACTGTCACATTAAGACTGTTTTTAAATTTAATTTTGAGTTTCTTAGTAGACAAGGGAAAAAGAGAAAATTTTTATGTCTTTTTATTAAGAAAGACAACCTTCTAAAATATGGTATGCTTTCTCATACAATTTTGTGTTGTATATTATAGGTAAGATTTTTAAGAATTAGTGTTTTCTCGTAAATGGAGAAGCCGTTTTCATATGGTTGTTTGTGGTGAAGACTCTCCATAAAATCAATAAATTTCATTTTCCCCGAGATCATTAAGTGGAGAGGACTTTTGGGTCCATTTTTAACTCCCAAGTCTCTCTCATGAATTGGAGCAAATTTATAAGAATATAGCTACTTTTTACTCTTCAGGGCTTGACAAAATCAACTTTTTAGATATCTTTGAATTGGGAATCATGCCATCATCTGCATCCAATCTGTCACCAAATCCTGTCATTTCCGACTCCAATATTCTTTAAAAATTGTGCATTCGACTCTATCCTTCTGCCAAAACGCCTTAGTTTAATCTCTCATTGTTTCTCACATAAACCTTGGCAATAGCTTCCAAACTTAGCTTCTGCTTGGTCACTTCAAATGCTGTCTTTACACAGCCACCAGACAGCCTTTTTCAGGACATAATTATGCAACTTCTTTGTTTGACAATTATGTCTGATGTCCCAATGTTGCAAAATCCAAAGCTTCAGCACTACTTTTCCACATACTCTTTAGCCTTTGATCATATCAAATTATTTCATATATTTAGAAAATGCCATTACTTCAAATATTTCTGTCTCTGCACATTGAATGAGCTCTCCTTCTAATTAGCCTAGACAAATCCTAGTCCTTCCTCGAGACTCACTTAAAGGCCACCTCCTTTGTCAGACTTTTCCTGTTGCACACAAGAAACCACTTTCCCCTCTTTCCCAGAGCTTAAACATTTGAGTTATATCTCATTGCATGTTAGAGTTTGAAATTAGGATGCAAGTTGGGAAGCACAAATAGGTACAATTACCCTTGTAAAGGCCTTAAATTGTCCACCCAGTAACCTTTGCAAGTTTATATTCGTGCCACATTAGAGATTGCTTCTCTGTGAGTCCCAACACAAGCAATTTTTTCCCTCAGATATTGGAGCAGTTTTGTGCTTTTCTTAATTATGAGTAAAGCAATTGGCTTATGTTTAACTTATGATTCTTGACTTTATATCATAATAACAAAGATCTATAGTACCTTCGAAACTAGACAGGTACTCCACACCAAGAGGGAGTTGAAGTTGACCATGAGAACTCTTGAAGGCCATCTTCTGTTTAAATTGTTGCTTCTTTCTCTCATTCCCTTGTGCCATTGTTGCTTAGTTTAACACAAGCTGGCTAACTAAGGATACTGCACTGTGTGTAACTTGATTCTTCTTTATTATCTTAGGCAGAACAATAGCAATTCACAATATGGTGGCACCTGTGCTTACTCCGCTCTCTGGTCTTCCTCCTTTAAGTTTGGAATCAATGCTCAGTGCTCAAAGTGCAATACATATTTTTACTTGTGTGTGTCATTATTTTAACATTGGAGCATTCACATTATGGTGCAAATCTTTGTTCTGTCCTCAGGAATCCACAGCTATACTAGGGTGGGAAAGCTCCCTGGGGGTGGACCTGTATTTTCCGTTCATTTTCCTTCCTTGAACAAATGAGGACTTAAGCAGCATGGCAGAAATGGATGAGAATGGTTAATAGGAGACAAAGGACATGGCATTGAAATTCCCTTTGGCAGGACTCTCAGTGTTCTGTGAGGTAAAGTAACACATCTGACCATTTGTGACCAGGTTCTGCATAGGGACAAAACTAGTTTCTTTGATAGGCTTGTGGGAAATAATATAGGACAGTTGAAATACAGCATAAATGCTAAATAATAAAGTGACAAGCACAATATGTCAGGGGACGCATAGTAATGCAACTCTGTCTGTAAAACATTTACTGTATTTTGTCTCTAAAATGTACAACAACAACAACCCACCAAATGGCGGCATCTGTGCTTATTTCCTCCCTGGTCCTCGATATTTGGAATCCTTTCAATGTTCAATGCCCAAAAATGCAATAAATATTTTTACTTTGGTACATCCTTATTTTAACATTGGAGTTGGTACTAGCCAGGATTGTGGGGTTACTCACATCATGTGACTCTCCTCCCACTATTCAATGTATTTACAAGTGAAAACTGATAAAACAAGCATCAAAGAAGTCTGGGAGGAAGCCTGCAAAATGCACATTGAGGGCTGAGTGCTGAAGGTTCAAGAGGACTGATTTTTATAAACAATCTTGTTAGAAGTGGCTTGGTGGGGTAGACGGTAGGGATCACAGGTCCCTTTGGCACCCATCTCTTTGAGCACCAGGTGGCACCACTTCCTTCTCCCCTGACTGCTGCTTACCTGTGTTGGGGACAAGCCCAGAAACTGGATTTTGTAGGAAAGGCTAGGTGAAGGCTGTGGAGCTGTGCAGACTGGGAGAGGGAAGGGGTGAACAGCACAGAGATTGTTTATCACCTCCCAGGAAAGATTCTAGTTACTAGTTATTGTTAAACTCAAATTTAAGAACAGGAGATATTGTTTGGCTTAGGAAGTAAGCACATTACAAATTTAACAGCAAGTTGACTTGTCAAGTTCCCAAAGGTAGAGAAATATGTAGAAATCAAACAAACCAACTGAACTGATCCAAAAAAAAAATCTATCACTAGAAGTCATTTAACACATATTTAGTAGTCCACTGGAGGACATGCATACTTGCTTATAATATCAAAGACATTCCTTCTCTTCTGTAGTAGCTGATTTCTTGAGTAGACTGTAAATGGGGTAACTGACCAAATTCCCCTTTGCTTATTTGTTGTTTTTGAGTTTGGAAGTACATATGGTATCTATAGCCAGAATAATATTTTAAGCCATAACCTTGGCTTTCTCTGACATCTGCTTTTATCTCTCACATCTACATTTTCACATTCTTTTTTTCACTTTCTTTTTGGATTCATATTATCATGTAGAAGGCTATATACTCTTGAAAGCTTCTCTAAACACTTTCTGAGGTAAGAAGGGGCAGGCCTGTGATTAATTATGTGATTCTTACAAATTCCCATTAGGTTTCCATTGCCGGGTACCATGAATCAATAGAATGTTCCTGCCCTCAAGAAGTTTACAACAAAGTGATGTTCTTGGGAGAAAATACACCCAAATAAAGACTTTTTTTTTTTTTTAAATGTAAGGTTTTAGAGTAGCGATATCTAAGAGTAAACTCAAGGGAAAGAAGAATACTTGATTCCACAATTAACTTTGTAGTTCTACTGTTGGCTTTGTGTGGCCTCAGGCGAGATGGATAACCCTCTCCAAACATCAATTTTTCATCAGCAAAAGGCAGATTTATCTTGGGACAGTCAAATGCTTGGATAATGTAAAGGGTGAAAGGAGAGATGTATAATATTTGACCATTGTTACACAACATTTGGTTATCATATCATGCCTAGCAAAAGCTGTGGAAGAAAAGACCAATTTAAATAGTGTACCAAAAGAAAAAGGTATGTTCTGACAGAAATTCAGTACATTTTCTACAGGAAAGTGCCATGCTATTAAGGATACAGGTATATAAGACACTGTTTTCATTTTAAGCTTCTATTTTCAGCAACTTGAGCCAAAATTTGGCATTGTGTTCTTAGTGTAAGAAAAAAATTTTTTGAAAAAAATACAAACATAAACCTCTCCAGGGTTTTAAGGCTGGAAAAGAAGAAAACTGAAGAATGTAAAATTGGGAATATTCCCCACAGACAACTTTTCAGTAAATTTGAGAATAATCATGAATAGGAATATCTGACATTTTTATTGACATTATTTTCCTAAGCATTTCCTTATTTTCAGTTTATCTCTATTTTTTTTTTTGGAACCAGGGATTGAACTCAGGGACACTCGGCCACTGAGCCACATCCCCAGCCCTATTTTGTATTTTATTTAGAGACAGGGTCTCACTGAGTTGCTTAGGGCCTCGGTAAGTTGCTGAGGCTGGCTTTGAACTCGGGATCCTCTTGACTCAGCCTCCCAAGTCGCTTGGATTACAGGCGTGCGCCACCACGCCCAGCCTTATCTCTATTTTTAAAAACAGATATATAACAGATGTGACAGGGTGTATTTTTTGTGGAAATGGTGAAGAGATTATTTTTTGATAGATGGAAAAGAAGGGAGAAAGAATTTGCAGAGAGAGACAGATAAACTCAGTGACTTCATGGAAAGCCATGGGCCAGAAAGACAGCAAGGTAGAGTTGGCTCTAGGATCAGACAGACCTAGTGGAACCCCACTTCCTTTGAATTCATGACTTCCCTGAAGTCACTTGGCTTCTCTGAACCTTGAGTTCCTTGCATAAATTGGGCACAGTAACATGAGCATGTTGAAAGAATGAAAAACTTGCACTTTTCTAGTTCAGGGCCCATGGGAGGCAGATGCTCAATGGAGGCAACAAGAGCTGGAAAGGTACCTCAGTGGAAAGACATGAGGTGAGCATGCACAAAGACCTCATTTCAATCCCCAGCACGGTATGAAAAAAAATAAATGAAAAAAGATGGCAACTAATAGGACAGAAATGACTTACTAAAAACCAACCCTTTTTATTCCTTTAACCTGTTTGGGAGAGGAGTAGAGGCAATGGCTTTGCTCCATTGTGGGTGTGGGCAAAATGACTTTAAAGAATACTTTCATCATCCGTAACAGGTGCACAGCATTAAGTCTTTCTCCAGTTCAGAAAACGTCACCACTCCTTCCACGCTCACTGTGATCTGCCTTGATCAATAGCCAGTTTCCATGAGGTCTCATCTTATCTGCTTTCCTTATTCGTTTTCAGAGGGCAGGAAAAATTTTAGAGTAGGCAGCACAAAATCATGCATTTTACTTTCCTTTATGACATAATTTTACCAAAGGTACCATGTCAGTGAAGGACCAGACTGCTGTCCTGCTGGGTTGCTTCTGCTTTCTGAGCTTCTTGCCTTTGGTGACCCTTGAAGCAAGCAAACACATCTTGAACTCCGTGTAAGACATTCTGCCCAGCACATTCCATACATGGGGCTACTGCTTGGCCCCAACCTCAGGTTCATAATATGAAACTTCCTTATGTTTTTAAGAATTAAATTTAATTTCTGCTTTGAATCCCCAGTTCACCAAGTTATACCCACTTAATATCAATCAAATTTTGACTTTTTTTTTCCCTCAGATTTTGTGTCATGTATGAAGTGTCAGCAGTGGGATTTAATTCCCAGTCTCTTCATCTATGAGTGCAGACATCTGCTGAGATATCTTCATACAGGTCTCATTCTGAGAGTTTGGACTGCAGTCACCATTAGGACTTGCCCCGTTCTGCCGTACCAAACTTCTACATCCAAGACCAAGTCCTGGACTGTTCCAGGCCATGTGCAGCTGCTCCCTCATGACCCCAGGGAAAGCTCTGCTTCCATGTGTGTCAGTCACCTGGCCTCCTTCCTCCACTGCCATTCAACCCTCAACAACCTGGGAAGGAAGGTTTAAATAAAACTTACAAGGAAACAGGCTCACAGGAGTTCCAAAACTTGCCCATTGTCATATGTCCCACAAGTGGAGGTGCACAATTTAAAAGCAAAATCCAAACCTCCTCATCAATAGATGTTATTACTCTATACTGGACTGCCTCAGTTACATGCACTAAAATATAGACCCTTTTAATTCTCATGCTAAAACTCACCATATCCAGTACCAAAGATTCATAGTTTAACTCACAACTTTCGGTTAAATGCCTCTAAGGAAAGTAAGAACCAGAGCTTTAAGGGAATGTTTCTCAACATCTGATCTATACCAGAATTACCTGGACTGTTTTCTAAAATAACTTATTCGTATCCCTAAAGAATCAGTATCTCTAGTAGGTGGGCCATGGAATCTGTATTAATAAGAAGCTCACCTTGTTATTGTTCATTCCAAATTCACAAAATATTATTTTAACATAAGTAGAGAAATCTATTTTGATCTTGGTGAAGAGGGTGGGAGAGGGCTGGGAATGTGGCTCAGTAGTCGATGACTTGCCTTGCTAGCCTGTGTGAGACCCTGGGTTTGAGTCCCAGCACTGCAAAATCGTAATAAAAGAGACATGAGGAGGGTCAGAAATGTCTGATATGTGAAGCACTATGGCTTTGAATTGTTTTCTCAGGCCAGCTAACTTAGGAAATCCTAAGAGGGAGTAATGACCTTGATATTGGGAAAAAGAAGAAGAAAACTAAAGAACAAAAGATGAATTCCTGAGATAAACTCCACTGGCTTCCTGATTTTGCCTACAGGCAGTCCCCTGTGAGAGTATATGAGCTGGTAGGAAAACTTTGGAATTTAAACTTCAAGTAACTTCTAAGTTAAGAATTATATTCCCAAATGAAATAACTCTGTTATTATTTTTAATTCCCCCTGCCCAAATACCCTAAGGCATTAAGCTGCTTGATAGAGCAGTCTAGGTGCTAGTACACTTTCAGAACCAAAGCAGCTTTTCTATTTTATTCTGCACATCACAGTAAAAATGTGTTAGATGGGTTGAATGACTGGGTTCAAAATTTCAGAAATTTGCACCTAAATTGCACCTGTAAAACATGTCCTCACACATGCAAGCAAGCCATTTTACTTGCAAATAATTGTTTTGCATATGCAATTACTTGCTTGCATCTGGATATACATTTTGTGGGACAATTAAGTGTTTGCTTTAGAAAATTAGATCACTAATTTTATGTTCATTTATATAAAACTTGGAATTTAAACTTTTAGAATTTTTTTAGGAAGTTAAAATCAATATATGCTGTATAAAGTCTAAATGATAAGAGAGGGGCACATTCTTTTATGGAGTCAATGTGTTAATTTGACAAATACATGCCGAATGTCTACTGTGGGGCAGATGCTGTGCTAAATGTGTTACAATAAAAAGCCAATACTCCTTCAGATGTGGGTGGTCATTCAGATATGTGTGGATATGAGCATGGCATCTAGTCTGGTTCGAGAGACATGATTTATTAATGTATTATTTGATAACTTGAAAATATGTAGCTTTCATTATATAATCATCTAGATCTCAAGGTATTTTCATTATATAATCATCTAAATTTCAAGGTACTTACCTGTTTATGACACATCAAGTTATTTTTTGTTTTGCTTTGTTTTTGGTACTGGGGATTGAACCCAGGAGTGTTTAACCACTGAGCCACATCCCCAGCCCTTCATATTTTTTATTTTGAGACAGGATCTTGGTAAGTTGCTTAGGGCCTAGCTAAGTTCCTGAGGCTGGCTTTGAACTTGTGATCTTCCTGTCTCAGTCTCTTGACTGCTGGGATTACAGGTGTGTGCCACCATGCCCAGCTGGGCAACATCAAGTTGGAAATTGACAGTTGTCATTTATTCCTCAATAACTCCAGCTCATGGAGTGAATAAAAAAATGGAGAAATAATTTCTGAATCCATTTTACTTTCCTTTTAGTTCACAAAATCATAATGATTGTTTGTGTGTCTTTCATGGGATTCCTGAAGTCTCTATCAGACAGTATATGAATGATTAACAGAAGCTTGATTTAGTGAAAATTGAAAATGGTCTTTGAATGAATGCCCTTTTTACAGGATGATTTTCAGTGGTTTTGTCAGCTTTTACACTTTTCTATGGGTATAAACCTACATTTTTAAGTACCAGGATACTGACTTCAAGATTAAAGAAAAATTGTTTTGTGTACCTACACTTTGGTTTATAGATAACCCATTGACATGCATGCACACACATGAACCTGTGTCTGTAAAATCTATACAAAACACTGGTCCAATAAATACATTCAATTTGTTTTTCAGAACCTAACATAATAAAAAATTTATAGACATATTGAATTAAAATATCTTGAAGATATTTTTGGTTTGGCTATCTTACTTTATCAATGAGGTAAATGAAGGCCTAGGAAGGTAAAATGAGTTTTAAAGATAATACAAAAGCTAAGCGAAGGTGAAGACTAAAATCTGTTATCAGTCATTCATTATTTAAAAATATCATGAAGAAGTGTGATGGAAACCCACTGGGATTTTGTAGATCTGTGATATTGTTGAACGTGGCTCTTCTTTAGATAAATCTTGGCAACAACAAAAATGACGTGAAGTCAGAGAAGAGTCAGGAAAGCAACAGAAGTTTTTCTTCTCTGTGAGTTACTGTTCTTCTAAGTCACCACAATGTTGACATCCATCAAAGGTCAATAAAGACGAGAGAAATAGTGATGGTAAGGGAAGGAATGAGAGGAAAGATATCTAGGAAGTCTATGTATTTACACAGTGTTTCGTTTTTTTTTTCTTATCAGGGTCTGAACAAGAAACAGATGTCAAGCATAAATTTAAAATATTCCAAGAAAATGTGTTTACATAGCAACCAATTACAGAAGTGTGGGTTTGGTGAAGGAACTCTAAGCAATGGTATAGTAGTGTCAGTTAACCATGGAGCTACTACCACCACTAGGACTAAAAAAATGAGAGGAGACAGTGGTTACTAGAGCCCAGAAAAATTTTCTAGAGAGGGCTGCCTTGAGAGGATTGATGACCTTCAGTGAAGAGACACCAAGATAGGGGATCCAAAATGAACAAATACTGTAATGTCATTCTCACCCATCTCTTTATTTCTTGAAAGTATTCCAATCACCAGTTCTAACTGGAAGCCAGAGAACAAGGATACCCACTGATGTCATCCATCAGAAAGGAAGAAAGAAGATGGAGAAGTATGTGCAGGGATTCAGGGTTGGAAATAGATATTATAGGTCACACTTCGATAAAGAAGGACATGTATGATGTCATCAAAAATAAGGATGTGTCTGATGTCAGAAGATGGCATATGTTAAAATATAGCAAGAGAAAGAAAAAAAAGAAAAAGAATTGATGTCATTGAAACCAAAAAACACAGTTATACAATTACTTAAATGAGACATTTGATTATCTCTAATGTAGTAGTTCAGAGATAGGTAAGTGGTCCAGGGCAGTAAGGAGCTCTGCTCCAGTAGGGTATACACTGACAGAGTCCTTGTATCTTTTTGCCTTGTTCAGCATCATTATATTTTAGCTTTTTGTCTGTGGGAAGATAATATTAGAGAGGAAGGTGATCAGCTTCTACTCAAAGAATTGACTAAGACATCACACACATCACTTCTGTGTTAACAGATGTTTTTGGAAGCTCCTCAGATTGGTCTCTCTCCCTGTGACCTTCAGCTTTTTGCTTGATCTTGGCCACCAGTTAGGTCAAGCACTTAGGCACTGAGGGCAGATGAGTTATTCACCTCCAGAAGCCGGTTTTCTACTGATCAGCGTAACTGTGTACCTAAATTTTCTGACTCTCACACCATATCTGACTTTAGGTGGAACATAATACCAAAGAGCATGGAGTTTGGTGCTCTGATGGCTGCCAAATTTACATGTGTAGATTTGGCAGCCATCTACACATGACAGATTGGGGATACTCTACACATGTAGTTAATTTGGGGTTCACTTGGACTAATGAGAAATAATAGAACAGAGGGAGCAAGAACACTTCCTTCCTCACCATTCCTTCTTAAACCACTCATAGACTTCTTAAACCAAAGTATTTCTTTGTAGCCCATCTGGGGAAGTTCCATACCCTAATCAGATGTAACTGCTCAACAACCGTGTGCTGCTGTTGGAACATCATTTCATGATTTGCATGTCTAACTTCCATTTACCCCCATCCTATACCCTCTGAATTTACACCTCCTCAAAAAACATTTTCAGTTTCATCCTTGATTCAGTCTTTGTGCTCTAAAGAACATGAGATAGGACACATCTAGTCCAATCTAGTGGATCAATAATGTTCCCTGATGAAATTATAGGTAGAGAAGGGTTTCCATGAAATAGACAAATAAGAGGAGCCTGGATTTTTGAACAAGGGAGACATTTTTGCCAAAAGGGAAAAAATAAAGTCAGGAATAAGAACAGCAAATAAACTAAAACAAATTAAAATGCATAACATAACTCTTTACACAGAGTTGAACAGAAACTCAATTTAGCTTTTATAGACAACAACATGAAAAAGAAAACATTGTTATTAATATAATCATAATATCTATGAGAGGGAGAAAGAGAGGAAAAGAAAACAAACTTTAAATTTCTGATTCTTGATATGAAGATAATGGAATTTTCTTCCCAAGTCCTGTATCAGTTATGAATACTATTGTAAGAAAAAATCACAATAATTGATCATCAGTGACTTTAAGACGAGGACATTTGATGATCTCACACAATAGAGAATCTGGAGATAAGCATCCTAAGCTTGCTTGGTGAGGTTTGGGTATCTCTTTAGAATCCAGCGTCTTTTCTTCCTTTCTTTTCCCATATTCAGTGTGTTGTTTCTGATCTGTTAGTTTTTATTCTCTTGATGACAAGATATCTACCTGTGTTAGAAGCATGAAAGGGACTAAAGGCAAAAGAAGTGTAGTATAGGGGAGAATTTTTTCTCACGTTTGTTGCTTTTGTTGGAATGGAGGAAGATCTTTCTTGGAATTTCCCTACAGTAATTTCAGTTCATGTCAGATTGAACAGAATTGGGTTATCATGCCCCCTCAAAGCTGAAAGAGAGACCAGGAATGTGAACACCTGCTTTTTTGAGTCTGGGAATCTGGCAAGAATAAGAAGGTTGAGAAAATCTAATGGAGAAGAGTCTGGTAGTGTTTTGTGGACTTACATAATGACAACTACTATAATATAATGAATACTATCCTAGAAAACATGCAGCAGTAGACACATGACATATTTTCTATAACTATACTCTAAGTTCTCTCCACATCTGCTGATGCATTATACCACCAAATGATGAATACAAATAGTTTCTCACAGTGGGCAGAGATGAAAACAAATGGTTGCAGCCTAGATATGCGGGCAACTGACTTGACATCAAAATTTTAAAATAAGAGAGATAGTGGTTGGTCTCAGTGTTCTGAAACTTGAAATCCCTAAATCTTATTTACGTTGACCAGATTTTCAAGGCTAATATATGTTGCACTGAGTTCCAAATTGTATTCCATAACAATGCATGAATGTGACTGATGTTTTTTTCCATTTGTACATAGATGCAGAATTGCTAGAAGACAATCAAGTTATGGGTAAGTTTACCTAGTTTTGGGGGAAAACTAAGAAATCTAATATAAATACGTACATGCTATCTCTGCTTGGATGGAATCATGCCAGGGGGCCAAGCTTCTGCTCACAGAATAGTTTCAAATTGGCTTCAGTGCCTGCACAGAAGGGGAATAAAGGCCCCCAAGTTATACTCCGGATTTTACTGCAGACACAATTATACCTGAAGAATTTTTAGGGTAAGTGAAATCACATGCTTGCCTGAACAAAAATACCGATAAAATGCTAAGTAGAGCTATTTCCTGGTGTACCCTCCAAGATAAACTATTAGTGAATATGCACCAAAATAACTAAATGAGGTAATTCATTGTATAGGGTTGTTATTTATACACCAATTAAAAGTAATATACTGGCTTCCAAAAATACTTTAGTTTTAGGATAATTTCTCTGTGCCTCTGTTTGGCCATAATCAGCAAATAGAATTGGTGATCTAGGCCACTACTGGTATAAACTAATTAAACAATATTCTATTTATATAACAGAATCTGTGTCTTTTTTTTCTTAAAATTAAAATGAAGTAATATGTATCAAGTACTTTACATACTTAAATCTGTCAACTCCAATGAAGTAGACACTGTCTTAAAAAGGTTAAACAACTTAGAAAAGTTAAGAAATTTGTTCAAGTTCTACATTCTTGTAAGTGGTAGGTCAGGATGGGGACCTGAATCCAGTCAATCTAAAAGTGGACCCAGATCATTAGGAAACAAGGAAGAGAAAGGTCCAGAATTTCTGCTGGCACAGACCCAGTGTGTCTGAGTTCAAGGTCAGATGATGAGGGAAGCACAACGTGCCTGCCTCCCCTTTTCTCAAGTGGTGTTTATTTCATGAGACGCAGTCTAGCAATGTCAAGAGGTGAAGCCTTCACACGTATTTTCACAATCCAGTTCCATCTGCTCCATGGTAAATGAAAATCTCACTTTCATTCTAGCATTAGCTGGTGATATTGTTAGTTTTTATCCTTTTTTTTTTGTTTACATATGTGCTCCAATGAGAACTTAGATGAGATTATGTTACACATTGTGAATCCGATACACATTTAAATTGAAATGCTTGCTTTATGGATTTTTAGAGTGTACTTTTTAAAAAAATTGTTACTTGTTCTTTTTAGATATACATGATAGTAGAGTGTATTTTGACATATACATCCATGGAGTATAACTTCCCTTTTTTGTGGTTGTACAAGATGTGGAGTTACACTAGTTGTGTATTCATATATGAACATAGGAAAGTTCTGTCTGATTCATTGTCTGATTCATCTGTCTGATTCTATTGTCTTTCCTATTCCCATCTCCCTCCTTTCCCTTCATTACCTTTTGTCTACTATTTTTTATTATTTACTTTTTCTTGTATTCAAAAAGTCTTAATCCTGTCTTTTAAGGTGGTAGTTCTGGTTTTAAATTGTTAACATCCAGAATGCTTCTCCCTGAACCATACACAAATCCACTTACAGCGGACACACATCCCATACCCTCCCCACAGCCACACACTTACATACCACTCATAACACACCATCATGTGCTCATGCTCTCATACACTTACTTTCTCTTTCAGACTTAGCAACAGTCATGAAATTGAATAGTACCAGAGGGCAAAAAAAAAAAAAAAAAAAAATTGGCACATTACAGTCCTGGAAATGTAGTCCTGGAAATTAAGTGAGGAACACGGAAATCCATACAAGCAGTGCTTGTGGAGACCTGTAGTTTTCCTAGTATCTATCAATTCAGTGCATCAGAAGCATGCACCTCAATGAGTTTAAATGTGCTCTCAGTTGACCACACCCAGGCCA
>JAJEJO010000527.1:269932-402059 GCA_020662805.1 Glaucomys volans | reverse complement strand
ATTGTTAACATCCAGAATGCTTCTCCCTGAACCATACACAAATCCACATACAGCGGACACACATCCCATACCCTCCCCATAGCCACACACTTACATACCACTCATAACACACCATCATGTGCTCATGCTCTCATACACTTACTTTCTCTTTCAGACTTAGCAACAGTCATGTAATTGAATAGTACCAGAGGGCAAAAAAAAAAAAAAAAAAAAAAAAAAAAATTGGCACATTACAGTCCTGGAAATGTAGTCCTGGAAATTAAGTGAGGAACACGGAAATCCATACAAGCAGTGCTTGTGGAGACCTGTAGTTTTCCTAGTATCTATCAATTCAGTGCATCAGAAGCATGCACCTCAATGAGTTTAAATGTGCTCTCAGTTGACCACACCCAGGCCATCTGGTTTAAGAGACTGGCAATCTGTGGTTAGATTTACCTGGTTTTGAGTATATTTTGCTCCACAGCATCTTAGATGTTGCTACAGGTCTATCTTAGATTATCCAAATGAAGTTTCCAACCACCTTTACCCATAAAAGGTTTGTTTTTGTTCAAAGTGGGTGATAAGCATTAACATGCACAACCAAGGAGTACTGGTAAAAGCACTGAACTTTGGACAACAAGAATTGAAGAAGAATAAAACTCCAGGGTAGAATGGGTTAAATAGAATTTAAGTAAAACAAGGCACAGAATATTCATACTAATGATAGAAAAAAGAAATTATATATATGTGCAATATATGTATGTATATATATATATATGTGCATATATATATACATATTAAATGGTGGAATAGGACATAGAGAATAAGAAATTGCAGAACACAATCAGGATGTCTTTATTCTCCTAATTAGTGTTCCTAGAATTTTGTCAAGCTTTTCTGCCCCTTCAGATTATGTTTCAAGTATCTGACATAAAGGGATCCTTTCCCCCTTATCTTGAAAGGATTTATCTTTATATTACCCATGATTTAATGAATGACTTTTTAAGTTGTACTTCCAATAATCTAGCAGAGCAGTGATAGTCTTGGAACAACAGTAAAATAGCATAACTATTTCTACCCAATTTAAAATAACACATGATGCTTTGTATATGGGGTAAGTTTGATTTGGAAAACTCTCATTAAAATGAGAATAATACATTTTTCCCCAATGATTTTGCATTAAAAATGATTTTGTTAGGATTCCTAGGGAATGTGTGTTGGGAAAGTGCTAAATTAATACAAAGTCAGTTAAAAATATAGTGATGATGATAACAATAAATAATAATAATAATAATAATAATAATAATAATAATTTTTAAAATCCCTAAATACATTGTCCACTTTTTGGTTTCCTGACAAAACAAAAATTTTCTTTTGAATAAAGGGATACATATATAATCATATGATAAATAGAAATTCTATAAGTTCTAGATTAAAATGGCAGGTATGGGTGCAGAGATAAAATAGAATTTAAATCCTAGTAGAAAGCATGTCAGAAAGAGCTTTGTAGAGAAAGTTAAGTTTTAACTGGACCATGTCTGTTTCATTCATTTGTCCATTTATTAATAAAATTATTGGTTTTGGGGGTTATGTTTTTTGAGCTCTTTACACATATTCCTCATATTAATCCTTTTGGGAAGCCATCCACACCTAGCAGAATCAGACTTGACTGAGCCATGGGGTATAGAGGTCTGACTTCCAGGAACTGGCAGTCATGGGAGATGATTTCAAATGGTCTAGGAGTAAGTGATCCTGTATGGAAGTGGCTTACCTTCTGGGGATATGTTAGTTCCCTAACAAAATGGCTTCCCTAATTCCACCCCATCCCATTCCTCACAGAAGAAGCCCCTCCTCGTCCAGGCCCCTTTACCTGTATAATTATAAATAAAGGTGGAGGTAGGTAGGGTTCTCCATCTTGTTGGAGGTCAGATCTGGTATGGTCCGATCTGCCACACCCCTTTCCTTTTGAAAAGAGTATTGACTCTTATGTGTTTATTGATTAGATAAGTTTATTGGTAATTAATTGATTTATCACCAGCACTATCCTCTGACAGTTAACCCTTCCCTCATCCATGCTGGATGTGGTTGAAATTCCCATAAATCCTCATTCAGAAAAGTAGCTAGCAAAGATTTTCTCCCTTTGTGTAGGTTCTCTCTTCTCAACCCTAATTGTTTCTTCTGTGCTATACAGAAACTTTTTAATTTGATGCCATTCCATTTGTTAACTCTTGCACTATTTTCTGAGCTTTAGGGATCTCATGAGAAAGTCATTGCAAAGGACCAACAAATATATGAAAAAATGTTCAACATCCTTAGCAATTATGCAGTGCAAATCAAAATTAAACTGAAATTTCATCTCACACCAGTCAAAATGGCAGTCATCCAGAACACAAACAATAATAAATGCTGGAGAGGATGTGAAGAAAAGGAACACTTTTACAATGTTATTGGGACTGGAAAATAATACAACCACTATGGAAATCAGTTTAGAGTTTCCTCAAAAGACTAGGCATGGAAACACCATATGACCCAGATATAGTCACCATGCCATAGAGATATATGCATATTTATAGCAGCATTATTCACAATAGTCAAACTATGGAACCGTCCTAGATATTCATCAATAGATTAATAGATAAAGAAAAAGTGGTATATATACAAAATAGTTTTATTTAGCCATAAAGAAAAATGAAATTATGTCATTCATAGGAAAATGGATGGAACTAGAGATCATTATGCTAAGCAAAATAAGACAGAAGGTCAAGGATCGGATATTTTCTCTTATATGTGGAAGCTAGAGAGGAAAAAAGGAAAAGAAAGGTGGAGTGGTGGGGAGATCTCATGAAAATCAAAAGGAGTTCAGCAGAGAATATGGATCAAGGGATAGGAGGCAGGGAAGGAGAGGGGAAGTGCTGGAGAGTGATGTTGACCAAATTATATTGTTACATTGTGGATATGTACAAATACATAAAAACAAATCTTATCATTTTGTATAAGTATGATGCACCAACAAAAATGTGGGAAGAGAAAAAAAAGCAATTAAATAAATAAATTAACAATTAAAAAAGACATTTAATAGGACCTTAGCCGATGGTGAAAATTGACATTGCCATCTAATGATGGTGAACACGTAATGTGCTGCAGAGTTTCTTGTATGAACAACTTTATCGATGGCTCAAAATCTTTAAAAAATATCCTTAATATGTTAAAAAAAGCTAAGAGGACTTACCAAGTAGGGTCCAAGGAAGATAAAGATCTAGAGAAGTGACTTTGGCACTTGGGTTTTCTATCCCTTTGGAAAAAGCAGATTCTCAATCCTAGGCGTGACAGAGGATGTGGGCCTTACTTTTAATTATCCTCAGGTTGAATGGGTAGGTATTGGAACCCAGGCCAAGAGGTAGAAAAGCTCCTTATCTTAGAGCAAGTACCTCAATAGACTGCACCCTAGGGGAAAAGATGAACCACTATGCTGCCCTTGAACTTGCATAAAAACAATCCCAAAGTGTTAATGTCCATTATTTCTTGGCAGAAGTAAAGTAAATTTTTCTCTGAAGAAAGATAGTGTTCTGGTTCTCCAACTAGTTCTACAAACAAATTTTAGATAAAATATTCAGTATTGAATATTAAAAATCCATCATTCAAGAACACAAATCAGCATGAATAAAACCATAAAATACAACTACAGTAAGTCCTCAGAGATATTAGACACAGACTAAAATAACAAGGCTAACCAGGTTAAAGGAAGCAAAGATTCAAACAATTAGCAGAGAACCTAATGAAAATTCTTGTTTTTTTAAAATTTCTTTTTATATTTGCTATTTTTAGATATACATAACTGTAGAGTATATTTTGATATATCATATATACATAGAGGATAACTTCCTATTCTTATGGTTGTACATGATGTGGAGCTACACTGGTCATGTATTCATATGTGAACATAGGAAAGTTATGTCCAATTCATTCTACTGTCTTTCTTATTCCTACCCTCCCTGCCCTTCATTTCCCTTTGTCTAATCCAATATACTTCTACTTTACCCCCTGCCTCCTGCCATTGTGTGTTAGCATCTACATCTCAGAGAGAACATTTGCCTTTGGTTTGGGGTTTGGCTTATTTCTTTGCATGATAGTCTCCAGGTCCATTCATTTGTCAGAAAATACCATAATCTCATTCTTCTTTATGGTTGAGTGATATTCCATTGTGTATATATACTACATTTTCTTTATCCATTCATCTGTTGAATGGCACCTAGGTTGGTTCCATAGTTTAGCTATTGTGAGTTGGGCTGCTATAAATATTGATGTGGCTGTGTCATTACAGTATGCTGATTTTAAGTCCTCTGGGTATATACTGAGTATACTGAGGAGTGGGATAACTGGATCAAATGGTGTGTCCATTCCAAGTTTCCTGAGGAATCTTCATACTACTTTCCAGAGTGGCTAGACCTTTTTGCAGTCCCATCAGCAACATATGAGTACACCTTTTTCTCTACATCTTCACCAACATCAAATGGAAACTCTTGAATGGAAACATTTAAAGACTAACATTGAGAACTGAGTGGATATATTTAAGAGCAAATTAGACAGACTGAAGATAAGTCAGACAAAAATATCTAAACTGAAGCTATGAGACCAAAAGGATGAAAACTATAAAATATTCAGTGATATAGAGAGAAGACATTATATACATTTTCCAGAGTCCAAGGAGAAGACGGAAAAAGAAAGGGCCAGATGCATATTCTGAAGAGTTAGTGACCAGGACTTTTCCAAAGTTAATCATAAATCTTAAGGCATAGGTTCAAAAATTCATATGAAACAAAGGCAGGAAAAAATTCATGATTGAGTTTGTTATAATCTAAGATGAAGAAGAAGAAATCTTTAAAAGCAACCATACAAAAGTAAGGTTCATTTCCAAGGAAAAATTCTTAGATTGCAGCTTACTTCTGCATTGAAATAATGGAATCCAGAGGAAAATCGAATGATGCCTTTGTAAGGTAAAATAAAATAACCAGCAACAAAGAATTTTACATTTAGTAAAATATACTTCAAAACTGAAGCTACAGCGAAGACATTTTCAAATATAGTATTTGTTAGAGTAGATCAAAGTTTATTTGTTACCCATGGTCTTAAAATGAAGGAAATATTAAAGGGTGGTTTTTAGGCAGAAGGAAAATTATCTCAGGAGATGTAAAGAGAAGATAGAAATGAAGAGCAATGCACATTGTATTATTCGTGGGTTAATCTATTATATTGCCTGTAATAATAATAATGGTGATATTATTACATGTATCGCATCTTGATGTATATTACACACACACATATAATAAAAATTCACAAAAAGCAATAACATTTAATTACAAAGGCAATTAATGGAGTCAAAGTACTTGTGTTGCCCAAGTAAAGGGTCAAATGACTAGCTATTAGGCTTGAATAATTTATAACAAAATGTAAATTGGTGAAATGCTCTAATTAAGAGACAAGATTTTTTAAAAAGTTCACCTCTATGCAGTTTTTACAAGACATGTCTAATGCAGAGGAATTCAGACCATTTGAAGGGACATGGTTGGGGAAGAGGATACCTAAGACAAATCAGGAAGGTGGGTATATTTCCAGCATTGTCCAAACTCTATACTTCATATAAGAATGAGGGCAAGGGAGAAACCCTTCTTGTTAACACTGCCTTCAGTGTACATGGATTGCAGTATGGAAGAAGACAGAATCTTCAAATATTAAGAAATGTTGTCCCTAACATATTTACAATTGAGCCAAAAAAAAGGGGTAAGGATTTCTTATCACATAATCTGTATTTCAAATGTCCTACAGATAGAATTGTAATGAATTCTATAGGGCCAGTCAGGATCTCGGGACCAATGTGACTGGGGTCTTTCATGGTTTCCGTACTAGAGGAAACACACATATAGAACCACATAAAACATCATTATGTTCTCCTAAAAACAAGCAAAGAGAAATGTTTACTATTTTACTCAGTATGGTGGTTGTAATTATTACTCATTTGTTCAAAATTCACTTAATTGAGTGGAAAAATACATTAATAGTAACTCCAGAGGACGAGTCATTTGTATTCAATTAAATAATCACACAAAAGTTGTCATACCCAATGATTAATGGACTTCATCCTTTGTTTATGCAAAGAATGATTTTTTTAAAAACTCTATTTGCCTATATCTCTGTCCATAAGCTTGAACTATTGTATGAATCAATAGAAAATGTTTATTTTCTGTAGCAATTTTATTTACTATTTTTAACCACCAGTACTATAATAGCATACCATAAACCTTCACTTTTAACACATTGAATTTTTTTCTCTCCTTGTTAATTTGACCATGCCCTTCTTATGTAGTGAAATTCATATCCATGAAGCATTTTAGTTTCTGGAGTGAACAATATTAGTCAATGCAGTACATTTACTTAGTGAGAACATGATACAGTTAATTATTTGTAAGAAAACTCAGAACCAGTATAAGCATGGACCTCCATTTACAAAGAAAATCTCTACATACATATTTATATTCCTTTCTGCAGTGTAACTAAAGTTGGATAGTCATTGTACTTGTGAAGGAAAACCATTTGGAAGCCTTTGCCAAGCAGGATTTACATTGCTGATCAAATGTTGATGAGTTTTTAATCCAGGATCCCTTAGTAGTAGGAAGTAAGTTCAGGAAAGAAGCGGAGGAGATAAGAGTAATATTCTCTTATACAGAGGCTGGCAATCATAGGCTGAGCTGGAAAGAAACATTCAATATAGAACTAAAAAATAAATAAAAGTGGGGAACTCACTGAGTAGAAGATAATTTGTGCTTGGTTAAATATATAGAAGATTAGTGCAAATTTAAGCCATCCTCAGTGCACTTTGAAGAAAATACACAAGAAAAATATTTTTCAGTGTATAGGAAACTGAAAAACTTGCATTTTTTCTGGGGTATTACTGCGTTCTGTAATGGGAGAGATACTGTGACAGCATTTGCACATTGCTCAGGTCCTGAAGATTAAGAAATGACCTAGGGAAGCATTAAGGACTCCAGGGATAGCCACCAAACTTGCATTGCATCAAACCAAAACTCTACATAAATATGGTGTACCGGTCAACTTTCTGTGGTTTTAAGGAATGCTTAACATAGATAACTTAAAGGAGGAAAGATTTATTTTGGTTGTCATTTGAGAGGTTTTTCAGCCCATGGCTGTTTGAGTCTGTTGCGTTTGGGACTGTGCCTAGGCAGCAACTTACCTCATGACATCTGGGAAGCAACAAGAGACAGAAGGAATTGTAGTCCCAATACCCCTTTTGAGGGCACACCCCCAATGACTTAACTTTTCCAACTGGCTCCCATCTTTTTAAGATTCTACCTTCTCCCAGTAGCACCATGGACTGGAGGCCAAGTCTTGAGCATATGGACCTTAGGGGGACTTTCAAGATGTAAACAATTCCATATGATCTCTCAGTTTCAAAGTTCCAAGTAATAAGGCAGAAGCCTGGGAAGAATTATTTTTTTAACCTTCCATAATGATATAGATTTCCCAGGCAATGTAGAAATGAAATAAAACTGTAGACATACTGATTTTGAAAGCAATGCATTACTCCAAGATGATGCTCTCAGCCTGGGGATTGTTGGAGAAAAGATCATTTCTTCAAGTCCCTTTTAACTTTTTAAATGGACAGCTCATTTTTGAAAGAAAAAGGGGATAATTATTTAGCAAAATTAATCCATTAACTCATTAGTGATCTGTTGAAAAAAGCCCATATCTTCATTCTAATCCAATTTAACCCTTCTAGCAAACCTGTTTTATACTTAATGATGATATCAAGGATCTAAATGCACACTTTTAAAAAAAATTTTATTTTTATGGACTGCATTTTGATTTACTGTACACAAATGGGGTACAACTTTTCATTTCTATGGTTGTACACAATGTAGAATAACACCATTCATGTAATCATACATATACATAGGGTAATACTGTCTGTCTCACTCTGCTATCTTTCCTTCTCCAATTCCTTCCTGCCCCATTTTCCTCTACACCATCCATAGTTCCTCCATTTTTCTCTTGCTCCTCCTGACTGCCCCCCTCCCAATATCATCATCCACTTATCAGAAAAAACATTTGGCCTTTGGTTTTTTGGGATTGGTTTATTTCACTTAGCATGATATTCTCCAACTCCATCAATTTACCAGCAAATGTCATAATTTTATTCTTCTTTATGGATGAGTAATATTCCATTGTGTTTATATACCACAGTTTTCTTATCCATTCGTCAACTGAAGGGCATCTAGGATGATTCCATAATCTAGCTATTGTGAGTTGAGCAGCTATGAACATTGATGTGGCTTCATCACTGTAGTATGCTGATTTTAAATCCTTTGGGTCTAGGCCAAGGAGTGGGATAGCTGGGTCAAATAGTGGGTCCATTCCGAGTTTTTGGAGGAATCTCAATACTGATTTCCAGAGTGGCTGCACCAATTTGCAACTCCACTAGCAATGTATGAGTGTCCCTTTTTCACCACGTCCACGTCAACACTTATTATTGCTTGTGTTCTTGATAATAGCCATTCTAATTGAAGTGAGATGAAATCTTAGGGTGGTTTTAATTTGCCTTTCTCTACTAGAGATGATGAGCACTTTTTCATATATTTGTTGATCACCTGTATATCTCCTTCTGTGAAGTGTCTGCCCGGTTCCTTAGCCCATTTTTTGATTGGGTTCTTTGTATTTTGGGTATAAAGCTTTTTAAGTTCTTTATAAATTTTGGAGATTAGTGCTCTGTCTGAAGTGTGTGTGGAAAAGATTTCCTCCCACTCTGTAGGCTCTCTTTTCACATTATTGATTGTTTCCTTTGTTGAGAAAAAGGTTTTTTTAGTTTGAATCCATCCCATTTATTGATTCTTGCTTTTATTTCTTGTCCTCTGGGGGTCTTAGTCTGGTCCTAAGCTAACATGATGAAGATTCAGGCCTAGTTTTTCTTCTATTTTGTGCAGGGTCTCTGGTCTAATTCCTAGGTCCTTGATCCATTTTGAGTTGTACAGGGTGAGAGATAGGGGTTTAATTTCATTTTACTGCATATGGATTTCCAGTTTTGCCAGCACCATTTGTTGAAGAGGCTATCTTTTCTCCATTGTATGTTCTTGGCATCTTTGTCTAGTATGAGATAACCTGAATTTATGTGGGTTTGTCTCTGTGTCTTCTATTCAGTATCATTGGTCTACCTGTCTATTTTGGTGCCAATACCATGCCGTTTTTGTTACTATGACTCTATAGTAGAGTTTAAACTCTGGTATTGTGATACCTCCTGTACCACTCTTCCTGCCCAGGATTGCTTTGTAAATGCACACTTATTACCACATTATATGAGTATAAAATTAAAGATGAGGAAATAGAAAACATTTGTTTTCAGGGTAAGTACTTGATATTTCTCTTTGTCGTTGAATTTTGAACTCATGACTTTGCTTGTGAAATGTTTTGCATCACAGATAGTTCCTGTTTTCCTGAGCTTTTCCTCTTACAAACATTACTAACTTGTAAGTGGCTACTACTTTTTCCCTAATTTTAGTCACTTCAGCAAATAAAGATAGTTGACTCAAACTCTACAAAGCACAGTTCAGAGTCATGTGCAACAAAATCCTGTCTGTATGTCATCTCTTACCTCAGCATTCTTTGTGGAGGACAGATTAGGAGAAGGAGGTGTACCGTCATTCTGTTCAACCTGTGACTGTTCGCCCAAGCTGAAGTGTAAATAGAGTGATATAATATGTTTGAGTTCATCCATGGAAATCTTCTAGACCGCTGTTCTTACAGTTTTCCTCAGCAGGTGACATGTTCACTTTTTTGGGTGGGGGAGGGGAGGGTGGCTGGGTAACTATAACTGAGAGGTTACACAAATCTAATAGTTCAGGAAGATTTTAGTTCTTAACAATCAGGAAGCAACATATAAATCCTAGTAGTGAGTCAAACGTGACTCAAGCAATTATTAGAGCAGCTCAGTCTGTAACCTCATAAAGAAATGACATGAATCTAAGATCCGGTAGTCTTACTGAATATCTGATCACAGATACCACATATTCATGATATATTAATCATCATCACCAACCCCCTCCACTTCCACCGTTTTACAATCAAAAACTGCTATTAACTTCACAAAGCAGTTTCACTTTAATGATGTCTTTGACTCTCACAGATAGGTAGGGGGATATTACGATGGCTCATTTTATAGATGAGGAAATCAAGGCACATAACCATTAAATAATTTACTTAAAGTCACCTAGCTAATTAGTATCAGATTGGAGCCTCTTCACCATCAGACTTGGGCTCTTAATCGCAAAAATTTTAAATAAGAAATCAGCATCCTAATTTATACCCTATGCAAAGACAGTGAAAAGTATTATTAATGACTTCAGCAGAGAATGTGGTAGGAGCTGGATAATATAAATGCTTAAGAATAAGTTAGTTCTTCCTGATTAAAATCTTTTATGAAGACTTTTTTTAGATATATATATGTGTGTGTGTGTGTGTGTATACATATATATATATACATTTATATATATACATATAAAACAGCATTGGTGTAGTGGTATGAGCTTTCAGAATGGCAGAATAGTGAATGTAAGTTAAAAAGATATCATATACTAAAATTGAAGAGGTACTGTTTTATAAAACAGCTTTGAATGAGTATCCTAAGTCCTATCAGTGCATTGTCTCCTTTGGATGATAAACTCAGTGGGGAAGATCAGGTTCAGGTTGTGTTGGTCAAATTCATGCTTAAATAATTGTCAGTAGATGTAGCTGGATTATTAGTGACATCCATTTGGTAAATAATTGAAATTAAATTTGAAATCCTTGCTCCAGTATACCGATTCTGCCCATTGTGTGACAAGAAAACCACCCGATTCAGGGGTCTCATTTCTCCTCATACAAATCAAGTGTTGGCCCAATTGATTTTCACATTCAAATTTCAGCACTGAGCTTAACTAAAGGCTAAAGAATGAATCCACTATTTTTTCTGTAAAACAGGATTTCATTTTCTTTATCTCCTGCAGGTGAAGAGAGAAGGGCACAGGGAAATGACCACAAAATCACTTGATAATCTATCATTTCCTCAATGTCATATTTTAAAATAATAATTTTGAGAATCTTCTCCATTTCTTCAGATCCAAGGCTAGTTTTCTGATCCCATGGGCATCCTAAGTGAAGCTACTGAAGTGGCTTACCTGCTGTCTGTGGGTTCTAGACAAGGTAAAAGCAAATATTGCCAATCAATCTTCTGAAACACACCTTTAAACTTGTAGGACTGACCATATTATTTCATCTTTATTTTACCCTTTTGGTGCATTTTAGGAAAGAGAGAAGGTAGAAAAAGTTTCTTTTTCTGAATATGTGATGCTTAATGAGACTATTCCATTTTCCCTCACATCACATTAATTGTTTTTAATTTTTCCAGCTATCTTGACATTCATGTCATATGGAAAACTGAAGGAGCAGAGGGAGGCATTTATTTCCAGAAGAGGTCAGAGAGCAGAATCAGGGGACAGAGACTAGTAAGTAATCAGGCATGCAGTACACACTTTCATTAAGGCCCATGTGTTGCAAAACCACAATATTTTAATTTTCTGGTTCCCACTGTTTATGCTGAAGAGGTTCTATTAAGGTTTATTTCAGATGCATTTTGCAAAGGATAAAACTGTGACTCTCTCTTTTTTTTTTTTTTTGGTTCTGTTAGAAGTACAAAGCTTTATTCTGAGGTCCATCTTCATTTACACGAAAGGAAAAAGCTCCTTGATGGTTAAATAATAAAGAAGGCTGACTGTTTACAGAGTCAAGTAACAAGACTCAATTGTGTGCCATGATCCAATCTCTCCTTAAATCTAGAAATTCTTATCCAGCTTAATGATGGCATCTGCTGGAAGGAGAAAATTTCCATGGCACATCTTTGTAACAACCCCAAGTCTCATGGAAACAAGCCAGGAGAAAAATTTAAATGAGCGTAATCCTCTAGGAAAGATACACTTGGACTCTTTCTCTTAATGGGAACTTTGTTTGCACACAGCCAGCCGCTCACCCAGATAACGCCGACAACATCTGCCGCTGTTGGTAAGAACTGACCCCTTAATCATGAG
Organism: Glaucomys volans; assembly: GCA_020662805.1. Classification (NCBI taxonomy): domain Eukaryota; kingdom Metazoa; phylum Chordata; class Mammalia; order Rodentia; family Sciuridae; genus Glaucomys; species Glaucomys volans. Next base: position 389,955 of record JAJEJO010000527.1, on the reverse strand, counting down.
CTATTCACGTTAAAATGACTGCAGGCTGTTGGAACAACACGAGTCTTCCTCAAGAAACCCCTTTCAACAATCTCACACAGAGTGAATGCCAAAATTATCTGTTACCTTTTCGTTTTAAATGCAATTTGCTCAGACAAGGCAAAGGAAACACACAGAACAGGGAAGAACAACAGATCAATCAAGTGAGATGAAGGTGATCTGATTTGTTTGGCGTCTGCTCTGGAAGAGTAATGCTCTGGCAAGCCTTTATTTCAGCTTAGATTTGTCAATTTGAGGGAATCATCTTTTCTCTCTTCAGTTAATCCATCTTTACTCTGATGGTACTGCTGTTTGCTTCCAAAAGGATGGTAGATACCAGCGTCCTCACCAAAATATTTGTGGAGAGAGGAAGAACATGAGGCTGGGAAACCACTCTTCTTTCCAGGTTCAAGGTTCTTACCTATGAATCGCTGTCTCAGGCCATAGACAAGATAGAGTATGCCTGTAGTTGGGATTTTATGGCTCTTCTATTTTCAGTGATCCACAGAGGTTTCCAGTAGGCTGCTATTTAAGGTAGAGAAGCAACATAAAAATAGTCTACTCATGATACTCAAGTTTAACTTGGGAACTTTTAGTCAGCTTTGCATTGCTTTGAACAATATACTGACAAGAACAACTTAGAGGAGGAAAAGTTTCTTTTGGCTCTCATGGTTTCAAAGTTCCAGTCCAGGGTTAGCAGACTCCATAGTGCTGGGTCTTAGGTTAGGCAAAACATCATGGCAGAAGAGCAAACAAAAGAAATCATCACAGGACAGGACATACAGAGAGAGCTCCGCTTCCTGGGGACAAAATACAAACCCCAGAGGCACTCTCCCAGTGACCTATTTCCTCCCTCCTCATCCTTTAGCCTATAGTCACCACCAAGTAATTCATTCAAACTAGCAATCCACTAATTAAGTTAGAGCTCTCAAAACCTACTCATTTCACCTCTTGAATATCCTTGCATTGTTTCCACACATGGGATTTTGGGGGACTCCACATAATCCAAAGCATAACAGGTACTCTATTTCCTGACTTGATAGTTTGGATTTTTTTATGTTATCTAATTCTGGAGTAGAATCGAGGAATTTGGAAGAAACTTAGAGGTCATCTCATCCAACCTAACATTCCATCTAAGGATTCTTTTTACAACATTCTTGGCAAAAAAAAATCACCATTCCTGCTTGTATATTTCTAGGCATTATGTATACACTTTTTGAAAGTCATAGTAGCAAAAAGTCAAAATATAGCTCTAGGAAGTTTGTGTGTGTATGTGTGGAGAGAGAGAGAGAGAGAGAGAGAGAGAGAGAGAGAGAGAGAGAAAAGAATCTCTGTTCTATAGAACATTCCTTAGGAGAAAAACAAAACAAGACAAAAAAAACTATTGCTTCTTTCCCACACCTGAGTCATCTTTTCAAGTTTACAAAGTGTCAATTCTTTATGTAATATGGTTCCCGGATCCCTCTCCCTCCTGACTTCCTTCCTTTGGACACAACCTCTGGTGTGTAGGTGTAATTTAATGTGTATCATGTAGGCAGTAGAACAGAACAGAATGGAACTGACAGAACTGAAGAATTTTGGTGGCTGAACCATGTGTGTTTACGTTTAACTGTGTGCTTCTTCCAGGTTGTGGCTTTCCTCCTTGCCTGCAAATATTCTGTGAAGGCCTTCTTGCAGATGCCCAGCTGAAGTTAAGGCATGTCTAAAATGAAATGATTTATTCCTTGTCAATTCCTTATGTTGCTTAGAGATTCTTCCTTTCTATGAAGAACACAAATCTATATTCACAGCTTAGTCTAGAATTTTGACAGCAATTGATGAAAAAAATGCATATGGTTTTGGTAAAATTTCTTGTTTCTTTTTTGAAATAAGTTACTTGGATCTCATCTGTTTATGAAGTCTCAAAATATTGCAGTGTTTTGGAGAGTATACAAGCAAGTGCTTAATAGCTTGGCATATAAATATAACAACCATAACTTTGAAGGTATTTATGTCTTGGTACAAGTTTAATCTTTGGTTTTGGTTTCCTTTAATTGAGTTATGGAGAAATGACATAAAATACCTATATACATAAGTACAATTGTATCATTAGAACCTTTCCATCAACTGTGATATCTTCTGAGTGCTCTTTTCCAATTCCATTTCTTTCTTACCCCATCAGAAAAAACTGCCCAAGTAACTCTCACTTGCTTATAGATATGATTCTGCTGTTCCATAGATTCTCATTCACGGTGAATGCCTCTCTAAGCCCAACACCATGATATGCAATTTTCCTTATAGCTCCCATTCAGTCTTTGCACTTGGGAAATTAAAATTTAAGTGTGTATATGTTTCCTAGTCCACTTCCAGTTTGGTACTCTGCCTTTGTCTGCTTTCTATCTGCCTTGAGAACTGTGAAAAAGTTTATTAGGATTCAGCAAATGTCCTCATTTCAACCAGGAGGAACACATGTGGGCTGGCTTACCTCTCTGGGCCCCTGTTTTCTCTTCATTTTTTGTCTCTGTGTAGAGCTTTTTTACCAGCTCAAGTGTGTGTGTGTGTGTGTGTGTGTGTGTGTGTGTGTGTGTGATGTCTTATCCAACATAAGTCATTTTTAGTAGGACCATTGTTTAGGAAATGAAAATGAAATGTGCTCTACACTTGTCAGTTTGAGGGCAATTCTCCTTGATGGAGAAGGCAGAATCAAAACAGAGTTAAATAATGAATTCTATTATTCATTAATATCACATCTATGTGTTTCTGGCTTCTGCTTTCAACAGAGCTGTTGTCTAAGTATTTTTCTCCAGGTCTGTGTTTAATCCACATATTTTACTTTTTATTTATCCTTAGTCCCAATCTTATATATCTTCCTGTGTTGTTTTCAATCTGATCTTATAATTTCCTTCCTTTTCAAAAATCTTTTCTCCTTTACACTCTTTATAATTCAGATCATAAGTATCTTTTGAGAGATACAATAGAGTACTAAAATCAGAAACAGAAGAATTATTTCCAAGAACCTGCAATAAAATTGGGTTTTTTCCTGATTTATGGACCATCCTTACCTTACCTCTTTCCTCTCTTATGAGAATATCTTGGTCCCACATATTATTATGGGACTCAGAAAACCTTCTCTGGCTCATTATATAGCTATACAGATCATAAGCTTTATCCTCTGAAGCCAGTGATTACTCATTGTCCTGTGAGGTACTTTTCACCTGCAATGAGATAACAAGAAGATTTAATGGAATTTTAGGACAATGCAGATAACCAACTATCTGGATTATTAATGGACAGTTAGATTTCACTCAAAACACTTAGAAAAGGACTTGAATTGAACCACTCAAGATTCTTTCCTATAAAAAATAAAGGATTGTTGGAGAGTCTCAATTCTTAGTACCCTGCAAAGACAGGATAGTATAAGTGGACATATAGTAAATGGTTGAACACCTTTTTGATATAAAGGGAATGATTTTTGGTATATTCCATCAGATTCAGACTTTGAATGCCACAGAAATTTCTCTAAGGGATAAATGAAAAGAAATGGAAACACTCTAATATTCATCATTCAACATTCTTTTATAATCACCTCAAAAGCATAGGGTGTTGATTCTGACAAAAAATTCACAGTTTGACTGTAAATTGATATGAAACTTGGCATAAGGTAGGTAGACTTATTCATCATTTTAGCAAGTATACATGTTCTAAAGCAGCATTCCTTACCAAATGATTCTATATAAGGCTTGAAGTGGAGTTGAATCATTGCTATTTGCAAAAGTTTTCTTCACAAAGTAGACAAAAAAATCATCACAATTTGATTAACTTTAATGATTATAAAACTAGACAATAAAAAAGACCTGACAGGTACATTTCACATCTGTGGAATGCATGACTTTCATGGAGTATTAGTTTTTACTATCCTCTTTACCTTTTACATTTGTGGATTCACATTTGCTTTAGGCTGAAAGTTTGTTAGTTGTTTAATTCTATCAATGGTGGGCAGAGTAATTTGAAAATGTATAGGTAAATTGGAACCTGGATTTTTTTCTTATATGTATTATTTTGGATCAATGATAATCTTAACTTCCTTGTAAATTCTATACTTTGATAAAACGTTGACAAGGTAAGCTTATTTATTTACTCCTGTTTTTTTTATATTTACACTTTTAGAAGAAGGATGTACCTGAAGAGTGTGAAAATCGCTAAGATACTTTCCCTGAATCTAAAGAAATTTAGAGCCAAGAGGGCAGACAGAAATGTTCACAATGTAGGGGACAAAAGGAGGGTTCAGATAGGAGCAAGGAGACCTGTTTATCTTCAAAGTTCAAAACTGGAACAATTGTACTATGGCTTGAATTTGGGCTGCTTTGCATTCCCAGTCCCAATACCAGTGTGATGACTTTTCTTGATACATTTCATCAAGAAAGTAAGCCAGATGGAGAAACCAAGGCAAATTAGGTTCTAGTGGTAAAGGTGACATCAGTGCATTTGTCTGAAGGGTAGAGGAGAAAGAAAGAAGCAGCACTTGAAATCTGATTTTTGTTGGTAAGTTCAGTAAAACAAAATATCCTTCAAGGCCAAAAATTGAAGGAGAATTTTTTTTTTACTCTTCAGTTTTTAGCTGGGCATGGGCTTGTGGTTTTCTTAAGGACAGAATTCAGATTACTATGGTCACCCTAGGTTTGATGGCAATGCTGCCTACTTGCTAACTTCCAGTAATGACAGGAATCCTGAGTTAAAAGAAGTACACAGTGACAAAGAGGCAGCAGCATAAATATCTATCAATATTGGTTTCTGAGTGGAGTTAAAATATGATTGCAAATAGTAGAGAATAGGAATGTGAGAAACTCTTTTCTAATTGAAAAATAACTCACAGAGAACAACAAAAACCTTCCAGATTGCAAATTAAGAAAGTTTTAAATACTTAACTTTTGATGATTTTGAAGGAAAGGAGGTACTACATTTTAAATATTTGGTAATCTGATAAATGAAAACACTATGTTGTGTCTTATTTAACTTCCTTAATTACTAATGATACCATACATCTTTTCACTACTTGCTTTTCTTAAGAAGAAATCAGTCTGTCATTTCCTCATCTACTTTTCTTATTTTCCTTTTTGGATGGTCTTCTTCTTATTGTTGATTGGTTAAAAAACAATCAGTTTCTGACCGTGATGATAAAAGAGGGTCTTTACTTATTCCCTTCTCAAACAACTAGAAAATTGGACAAAGCATATGAAACAATTATTTTAAGGTGTTGAACAGTTGTGATTACTAGGAGAAGGAAAACAAGTGAAATAAGACTGTGATCACCTGACTTTCATTTCTGGGTACATTCTGGACCCTGCTGTAGGGAAGGGACTCTGTAGCAGTACTTGGTCATCTTGCAGAATTGGAGAAGCAAAGATAGAACTGAGACTGACTGAGGTACTGAAAGTTGAAGTTTCCTGAAGGAAGACACAACTGAAGTAAAGAGCTTCAGTAATTTTGATAGGCATCTGTTTTTCAGTCTTTACTGAATACTGACTAAAGTTCACAAATCTGAGCAAAGTATGATGGGACCACATGGCCAAACAATTCCCAGAATCACAGAGTGGGAGGTAACTAATCTTCAGTCACCCAGAGTAGAGTCCTCATTCTAAACCCTGAGAACAAAGTAGTGCCTTAGTGACTCTAACAGTAGTAATAGAGCTAAATTATCCCTAGAATGTGCTATTTCAGCCTGCTCTAACAAAACTTACAAACCATGGAAGGATCAAACTGATACATGACTTATCTGCCTTCCAAAAAAGTTCAACAGCACCAAGACACACGACAAAATCTAAATTCACAACAATGTATGACTACAAATTCTAGCATCCAAGAAAAAATTATTAGATTTGTGGACAACACATCTATTAGAGAATCAGTTAACAGAAAGAGACTCTGAAATGGTAGGAATGATGGAATTAGCAAAGAATCTACCACATTGATCAAAATAAACTTTTTCATTCAGACATTTAAAGGAAAGTATGAACAAAATGAAATATATTAAAAAAACCATTAAACCTCTAGAAATTATTTAAAAAATTTGAAATGACAATTTTACTGGATAGGAATAATAATAGGTTAAGTATACAGAAGAGCAAACAAATGGATTTGTGGAAACAACAATAGAAACTGTCCTAACTGAAGTACATACAGAAAAAAAAGTAACGGAGCCCCATTAACCTATTGGACAGGGTTTAGAAGATGCACTTTCAGTTGGAGTCTTTGAAGGGGAGAAGACAGAGAGAAAGGCAGAGGGTAATGCTTGAGTAATTAATGGCTAAAATATCTTCCAGAAATGATGAAAATTATAAATTAACAATTCCAAAAACTGCAGTAAGCCTCAGGCAGGATAAGTAAAAAGGAAACACACAGAGGTACATCAAAATCAAATTGCTAGGAGCCAATAATGAATCATCCAAGAAAAAGACAAAAGAAAAACATCGTGTACAGAGGAATGAACCTAAGAATAACTACATTTATTTCTTTTTGGAAACCCCAAAATCCAGAAAAAAATAAATCAGCATTTTTAAGGTTCTTATTAAAAAGTCTGTCAACCTAGGATTCTATGTCCAGCAAAAGTATCTTTCAAAGTAATGGCAATTAGAAGACTTCATAAAAACAGGAGCTGAACAAAACGCATTGCTAGTATCCAAGCTAGACTAAATGTTGAATAATAACAAATTGCAATTTGGGTCTGTATGAAGGAATGGAGAGAAATTAATGGGAAAATGATATTTCTCCCATTAAAAATATTTTCAATGCATTGATTGCTTAATATATCATGATTAGGTTATTCTTAGAAATATAAGATTCTTTAACACTCAAAAATAAAAGAAATTCATGATTTTAATAGAAGAAGGATAAAAGCAATATATTTGTTTCAATGGATGCAAGAAAAACATATGAAAAACTTAAATCCACCATTTCTTTATCCATTGATCTGTCGAAGGGCATCTATGTTGGTTCCACAATCTAGCTATTGTGAATTGAGCTGCTATAAACATTGATGTGGCTATGTTACTATAGTATGCTGATTTTAAGTCCTTTAGGTATAAACCAAAGAGCAGGATAACTGGATCAAATGGTGGGTCCAATCCAATATTTCTGAAGAATCTCCACACTGCTTTCCAGAATGGTTGCACCAATTTGCAACTCCACCAGCAGGATAAAGAAACTGTGGTATATATACACACATATATAGCATAAAGAAGAATAATAGTATGGCATTTACAGATAAATGGATGGAATTGGAGAATATCATGCTAAGTGAAATAAACCAATCCCCAAAATCAAAGGCTGAATGTTGTCCCTGATAAGTGAATGATGATATAGAATTGGCTTGGGGTGGGGGGAGTGAGAGAAGAATGGAAGAACTTTAGATTACATAGAGGGAAATGAGAGGGAGGAGGGGGCAGGGGTATGAAAAATGGTGGAAAGAAGCAGAAATAATTACCCTCTGTACATGAATGGTATGAATCTACATCATGCACAACCATAGAAAAGTAAAGTACCCCACTTGTGTACAATGTGTACAAAATGCTGTCTATAAAAAGAAAAAAAAGAAACAACATTATTTCTTGAAGCTGTAATGAGCTACAAAAAATAAAAACAAATCTTTATTCCTCAAAAATAAAACTTACTACCCATTGAGGATACAAAAGACTCTCAGCAATATCAGATTAGAAGAAAACTTCCTTGACTTTAGAGGAGGCATCTATAAAAAAATTCAACTCACATCATACTTGAGGGAGAGATTGAAAACTTTCTCCCTAAAATCAGGGGAAAAGCAAGACTGCCCACTCTTCTCTGTAAACGTGTGCTGAAGACCATTCCAAGAAATCTACAAAAAGAAACTGAAACTAATAAGTGAATATGCAAGTTTGCAGAAACAAGGTCAATACAAAAATAAATTGCATACTAGTGACAACTGAGAATTGAAATTAAAAATATAATTTATGGTACAAAAATGAAAATCGTAAGTATAAATTTAACACAATATATAAAATACCTGTACACTGAAAACTACAAACCAATGCTAAGTGAAATTAAAGAGGGCCTAAATAGATGGAGTGATAAGTCTTATTAACAGATGATAAAAACTCAGTATTGGTTAATGCCAATTGGCTGAAATTATCTATAGAGCAAATAAAAGCATAATCAGAATCTCAGTAGACCTAAAAAAATTGGAAACCTGATTCTAAAATTTATACAGAAAAGCAAGGATCTTGAAAAGCCCAACCACTTTTTAAAATAACATTTAAATTTCAAGATGTATACAAAGCTACAGTAACAAGATGATATAGTATTGGCATGAAAATAGTCACATAGACCAATGGAATGGAATATAGTCCCCCACATAAACCTGCACAAATGTAAGGTAATGCAGGGGGAGGAATGGAGAGTCTTTAAACAAAACAAGCTGGAATAACTAAGCATCCATGCAAAAAATAAGAAAAAATCTCCCAAAAAACTCAAAGCTTAATTCACATCATGCACAAAAATTAAGACAAAGTGAATCATAGAGCTAAACTCAAAAGCCCAAACAAGAACAATTTTAGAGGATCATGTAAAGTACAAAATAAAACTACAATGAGATATCTATACATACTCATTAACAGGCTTAAAATTGGAAAGACTGGCAATACCAAATGTTGGTTAATTTGTGTTGACTGGAACACTCATATATTACTGACAGAAATATCTAGTGGTGTAACAACTTGGCTAAATAATTTGGGCATATCTCAGAGCCAGACATAACATACTCCTAATGTATAGCCTAGTCATTCTTCTCCCACTATGTTTACTTGAAATAATAATAAAAAATAGATGTATACACGGTCTTGTACTAGAAGGCTTCTGTTTTACTTATAATGTCTGAAAACTTCAGGCATCCCAATGTTCTTTATCAGGCAAATGGACAAACAAATCATAATAAAAATATAGTAAAATACTATCTGCAATAAAGAGAAATTACTGATGTAAATAAACAACATGGATGAATCTGAAAAATATTATGAAGCAGACACAAAAGACTATGTATTTACTATAGGCTTCCATTTATATTAACTTCTAGAAGAGATTAATCCCATTAATAGGAACAAAGCAGATTAGTACTTGCTTGAGAGGAGGGTGGGAGATGACAGAATGAGGGGATAATTAACTGGGCATAGGCACACAGGAATTTTTGGGAGAGATGGTAATATATCATGGTTGCATGGTTTACAGTTAACAAAATTCACTGACTATACACTTAAAATGGAAGCATTTATAAGTATGTAATTTATACCTCAATACAGTGGATCTTTTTGAAAAGGATAATCTTTTTTTCTTGAGTCATTTGTTTGTGGTAATTTTCACATACAGAAATTTAAATTTTTACGCAGTCAAAATATATCAATCTTTCTCTTCACAGCTTTTGAGTTTTGTGTCATGTCTAGAAAAGCTGCATATTTCATAGAAAGGCCATTTAGCAGAATGTTTTATAATGCAGATTCTGGCTTGAGATAGCCATGGAGAGACTGTTTACACTTGGCACATTATTTATATTTAATCTGTATTCTGTAATTCCCACATATTAAAATCTGGACAATTATAAGTTCTACCTCAGTGGTGGAGAGTGACAAAAATCAGTCAAAGTACTTAGAATATCCATGGGTAAAGTGAAGACTTAACACCAGTTATTTTACTGTATTTTCTTTAAGTGTTTTTATTATTTGAACTCTTACAAATAAGAGAAGTACAGAGATTATAATAACCGTCTATGATATCCACTACATAGTTTCGTCAAACCTCACATTGTACCAAATTTATTTCAGATGTCCTAACTTTAGGAAATATAGGTAGAATTGAAATCCTCTTGGTATTCTCCAACCTATCACTTAATTGAAATTTGTATGCATTTGTATTTTCTTTTTTAAAGTTTTACAGACTTCATTTTGATTCATTGTACACAAATGGGATATGACTTTTCATTTCTATGGTTGTGCATGATTTACATTCATATCATTTATGCAATCATACATGTATATAGGGTAATGTTGTCTGTCTCATTCCACCATTGTGCATTTTTCTTATGTCATGAAGTTGTACTATATACATTTCTAAATGTAAAAATGTTATATTGGAAAAATTAAATTTTATTCAAATGGCACATGGTATGAATTATTATACAACTTGCACTTTTATTCAATATAATAAAGTTGGCATTTGTCTATGTTTTTCATGTTAGAGTAATTTTATGTTTCCATTATTCACATTTATGTCTTTAATCCATCTGGATTTATTTTACTATAAATTGGGATATAATGTACTCTTTTAAAAATATTTAGTTGGTTGTTCCATTTTAGGTATGGCATAGTCCTTGTTTTTCTTATCAATTTGAAATTGTCACTATATATTCTGTCATAATTAGACATATATGTATTCCGTTATATTTAAATGTCTTAAAAATATTTGTTACTTTTTTTTACCTTTTCTTCTGTTTCATTAATCTCTATCTTGTGGGGGGGGTAACAGAGATTGAAATCAGAGGCACTCTACCACTGAGCCCCATTCTATTTTGCATTTCATTTAGAGACAGGGTCTCACTGGGATGCTTAGCGCCTTGCAGTTGCTGAGGATGACTCTGAACTCTCGATCCTTCTGTTTCAGCCTCCATTGAGATTATAGGCATGTGCCACCTCATCTGGCCCATTAATCTCTATCTTAAATTCCACAGCACTACCACCTTATTTCAAGGATTTTAGCTTTTTGTATAATTAGTACAGCTTTATTATACATATGTTTGAGAATACATATTCCTGAAATATTTATATATTCATAATATTGAGTGATGTTAATTTATAATTCTTAGATTTATATTTATAGAACAAGAAGACAATTATTGTTAGAGAACCAAATATAATTATGAATCTTCACAAATTAAATCATGTTATCAGCAACACTTTTGGAAAAGGGGAACTGGTGGAACAAGTTTATGGGTAGTATAAAATGCTTATTTTTCCAACTGGAGTCAGTAGATCCTGTCTAAACTTACTAAATCAAGAAATGGAAGTCTAAATTTCTTAGTTTAAGTTAAAACAAAAAATGTAAACAAAAATTAGGAGGTAAAGAAAGAAGTGGAAAAAGAGTAGTGGAAATATGCTCCATGTTTTAATTTTTTTTAAAGAATGTTGTTGCCATCCTAGGACACAGAGGCACATACATGTTACTTAGGTTATTTTGGTAACTTCCAGAATATCTGGAAATAGAATTTGTTAATAGTGAGTAATTATCTCTAAAAATGACTTGAAGTCTATGGAGGAGATTTTAATTTGTATTTTGTACCACTACATTACTATTTACACAATAATGTATAAAGTCAATGGTCGCCCAAGTTTGTAACTGGACTTTGAATAAATTACACGAACTGTCTAGATCACAGGTCAAAAGTAGGTGATCCGAGGACTGATGTGATACTCTAGACCACATTTCCAATCTAACTGTTCCCAGCAGTCAGGAGTTCTTAGATCTCAAAAGATAAATAGGAAAAATACCTCAGTAAACAATATTTAGGGAGAAGGAAAGACAGTGGAATGAGACAGACATCATTACCCTTTGTACATGTATGATTGCACAAATGGTGTGGATCTATATCATGTACAACCATAGAAATGAAAAGTTGTACCCCATTAGTGTACAATGAATAAAAAAGCAATCTGTAAAAGTAAAATTAAAACATAGTATATAAAAAGTCCTAGTGCCAATTTTGAAAGAGCAAATTTCCAAATTATTTATTACCAGTCTATTTCATTTCATTTTCTGGCAGGGTCAATAGAGGACTCTCTGAATAATGTTTTGGTGTTGTCATAGTTTACTTTGTTTTATTTAATTTTTAAAATCTCTGATTACTGGTACTAGGGTACATATATTCTCTATAATACTTCTTTCTAGAAAGGTTGGAGTCAGTTTTAGTTTTAATTTGCTAGGTTTTCAGCTTGGAATAGTTAACTTCCTTAGAAAATAAAATCTTCCATAGTTAAAGATGTGGTTCTCCTTTCAAATCACAATCTTACATTCAGGAAAGTCTGAATTTTGAGAAAGTTGAAGCTAGTCCAAGAACATCTTTTGACTGCCATCCCAATGCCATCCTTGGGATGACTAGCGTCTCGAGAGGTGCCTTATTGGGCTTCCAGGCTACCTTGATAATTCTTTTGTTATTGTGCCAATTTCCTTGTCTTTGGTCCTCTATAGGTTTTCACTGAGAGTGAGTTATTTCTTTAGGAAGTAATTCTTCAGGCTCTGTTGGGAAATCTGCTGAACTCTATGTCCACCCATTTTCAAAGGTAATTTCTTCTCTGGTTCATTACTCATTGACAGGTAGACTTCAAAGTGACCTTGGACATTCCCCAAAGCCTAGATTTTCACCCAGTCTTTTCATGATCCTCTCTCTGTCCCTGAAAATCCTGATTATCCTACTTCCATTTTCTCAATTAAAGCTCTCTGCTAGTGCCCTAGTTTAGGAAGGCTTGGTTTAGATAAACTCATCCACTATTAGGAGGAACTGGTTGGTTAGATTCTATTTTCACCCATTTGATCTGGCAGATTGAGATAAAATCACACAATGGGAAGCAGTAGCCCCAAAAGATGATGCGCCAAATGCAAAGAGCAATGGAAATATATTTTTAGATCTGATAAAATCCCTTGGATCAGGCTCCTCAGGATTATTTTAGAGAAAATGGTTCTTTGGGTTCAAAGGAAGGGAATTCTATGTATTATGTACTTTTGAAAGATTTATAATTATATGATGATAAACAAATATTAGTTTCTTATTTTTAAGGTCTCAGCATTCTTTTTCTGACATCGGAGTGTAAAAGGTTAGGAGTAGGAATAAGAAGGTGAATTTACTTTTTAAGCTTCAGGGGAGCTGCTGTCAAGCTGCCCAACAGAAATGATAAGAGCTATTTTTTTCTGTTTTTTTTTTTTAATGTAATTTTCTGGCAAGCAAAATATGATCTGTCTTAACACTTAGATTCTCCCTGCCAATGCGTATGCAGTGTGTTTGGACATATGGTCTCATTTTTGTGATCTTTTCACCTTTATTTATTGTTCATACCCTATAGTAGAGCTAATAACTCATGGGACTTGAATGCTGGGAAAGGTCCCATCTGGAGCCTCTGAAATAGAAGAGAATTACCTCCACAAGGGAAGGCTCTCAAAGACAAATGTAGTCATTTAAATGAAACAATTTTGGTACCACTCTTGATGCTCTTAACCTAGTGTATAATATGTAGGAAAAAACAACCTAAGGGAAATTTACCCTATGTCTCTTCTCCAGGATTTAGCACTATAAAAAAAAAACCCAAAAAACAAAAAACAAACAAGCAAAGAAACAAAACAAAACAAAACAAAAACTCAAAACACACACATACTGAGCAACTGGTGCTGCCCATCCAACATGGTTCAAAAATCTTCTTTTAAAGCTCTGTCATAGAAATCCTGAACTGTATTTTCATAAATAGGCAATTCATTGGTCAGATTTATGTTTGCCACAAATAGTAGTAAAACCCAAATGGCAATGCTTAAACAAGATTTAATGATTTAATTTAATTCTTCTCAGGTAGAAGAAGTCCAGAGTTAGGCAGTGCAGACCTGTGGGTTTACTCTACCACTTACAGGTTCCTGAAATGTTTCATTATTACTGCAGTGTGTTCTTTGTACAAAAGGGCTTCCAGACCTCCAGACATTACATCTATATTCCATGCAGTAGGATGGAGGTTGAGGACCTCCTATACTTAAGTTTTGAATGAAAGTAGTGACTGAGGTCATCTTTGACTATTTCTGAATCATGAGAAATTTTTATTATTTAATAAATATGTATGATGTTTATAGAAGATTTTAAAATTTTAGAATTAGATTAGGAAAGTTCCCTTCTGTTTTTAATTATGAATGCCAAGCTTCTTACATAATTCTTTTTCATTTATTGAGATGTCCAAGTGTTCATCTTATATAATGAATATTGATTTATATGATGAAATATATCAGTTGCTTTGTAAGATTAAATCATTCTTGCAAAATTGTAATAAATTCAGCATAGTTATCTTTTTAATATATTTGTGGATTTAATTTGCTAATACATTGTTTAATATTTCTGGATTTATATTTATAATTAGTCCATCCTTACTATGTCCATATGAAGTTTTATTATAAATGTCATTGGGAGTCAGGATCCAGGCCCACCCACCCCTCTCCACCCTCTGGGGGAATCAGCATCTGCTTCTGAGTGCTGCAGCTCCCCATCTACTAAGGTATTTGGATGCCTCTGCAACCATCTCGGATTATCCCTGAAGAGGAAGCCACCATCTTTAGTTGGGGCAGCTCCCATCTTGAGACACATACTGGAAACTAGAAGCTCATTTTTAGGTGCCTCTCATGCACCAGGCTATTGAAGACTGGGAGGTTTGAATTATATATGATAGTTACATTGTAGATTTTTTTAAATTTAAATTTTTTATTTTTTATTTTTCTCACTCTATTTTCCTCTTTTTTATTTTTTATTTTAGTTCATTGTACACAAATGGAGTACAACTATCATTTTTCTGGTTGTACACAAAGTAGAATCATACAATTTGCCTATTCATACATATACATAGGGTAAAGATGTTTGTGTCATTCTATTATCTTTCCTTCCCTGCTGCCTCCCCATCCCTCATTTTCCTCTATACGATCCATCCCTTCTCCATTCTTCCCGTACCTCCCCCCACCCCTGCTATGTGTCAACCACTTATAAGAGAAATCATTAGGCCTTTGGTTTTTTGGGATTGGCTTATTTCACTTAACATGATCTTTTCCAATTTCATTCATTTACCTGCAAATGTCATAATTTTATTATTCTCTATGGCTGAACAATATTCCATTGTGTATATATATACCACAGTTTCTTTATCCATTCATCTATTGAAGGGCATATTTTCCTCTTATTTACCTGTTTCCTCAGAGTCTCTTTCTCCCTTCACTCATGCTAACAACCAACTTCATTTCATTCTGCTTTCACTCTTCCTATGATCTAGTACCTCTATATACTCACTTCTTATCCTATTAACATTACATCCTAAACCCCACCCCATCCTCTTTGTCCACCATTAGAAACTGTAGACCTCATTGCAAACTTATTGGTTATACTGTAGATAGCAAACAAACTCATCCTCTCTGTTCATTACAATACTGTTAACATATTAATAGGGACTCTTTTGTTTAAGGCTACCTATTGTTTGTATTGGGTGCTGCTAATATTGATCTCCCCCTTAAAGGTGAGGTATTGAAAACACGCAGGGACATTATAAACTTATAGGGGGAAACTGTAATACCTCAGATCCCCACTGCTAGAGGGGAAAATACATGAGCAACATGGAAAAACAAGGGAAGAAGGCACCCCAAACAAACAAAGGGGCCATATTAATAGAAACCATTGGAAGCACGGTAGAAGAAATGTCAGAAAAGGAGTTCAGAATGTACATAATTAAAATGATCCACAAGTAAAGGATGATATAACAGAGTAAATGCAGGCAATGAATGATCACTTCAATAAATGGTTAAAAGAGCAAATGCAGGAAGCAAAAGATCATTTCAATAAAGGGATAGAGATTCTGGAAAAATAAACAAACAAACAGAAATCCTTGAAATGAAGGAAACAATAAATCAAATTAAAAACTCAATAGCATCACCAACAGGCTAGACCACGTGGAAGACGGAACCTGAGACAGTGAAGACAAAATGTTTAATCTTGAAAATAAAAATGACCACACAGAAAAGATGGTAAGAAAACATAAACAGAACCTCCAAGAATTATGGGATGACATGAAAAGACAAAATTTAAGAATTATTGAGATCGAGGAAGGCACAGTGATACAAACCAAAGGAATGAACAATATAGTCAATGAAATAATATCAGAAAATTTCCAAAATCTGAAGAATTAAATGGAAAACCAAATACAAGAGGCTTACAGGACACCAAATATACAAAATTACAACAGATCCACACCAGGGCATATTATAATGAAAATGCCCAACATACAAAATAAAGATAGAATTTCAAAGTCTGCGAGAGAAAAGTATCAGATGACATATAAGGAAAACCAACACAGATACCAGCAGATTTCTCAGGCCAGACCCCAAAAGCTATAAAGGCCTGGAACAACATATTTCAAGCTCTGAAAGAACATGGATGCCTACCAAGAATATAATGCCCAGCAAAATTAACCTTCAGATTTTATTGATGGAAATAAAATCCTTCTATGATAAACAATAGTAAAAGAATTTACAAATAGAAAAAAAGTTAAGAAGTTACAAATAGAAAGCCTCCACTACGGAATGTTTTCAGCAAAATATTCTATGAGGAGAAAATGAAAAACAACATTGTAAGTCAGCAAAGGGAGGAACTACCCTAAAGGAAAAGCCAATCAAAGGAGAAACCAAGACAAGTTAGAAACAAAAATAAACAAAAACAACCAGGATACAAATCATATCTCAATAATAGCCCTGAATGTTAATGGCCTAAATTCATTAATCAAAACACATAGAATGGCAGATTGGATTTAAAAAAAAGATCCAACAATGTGCTGCCTTCAAGAGACTCATCTCCAAGAAAAAGACATTTACAGACTGAAGGTGAAAGAATGGGGAAAAACATACCATGCACATGAACTTAATATAAAAGCAGGGGTTTCCATCCTCATAGCAGATAAAGTGGACAAAGTTAGTCAGATGGGATAAGGAAGGACATTTCATACTGCTTAAGGGAACCATAAATCAGCAAGATATAGCAATCATAAATATTTATGTCCCAAAAAATGGTGCATCCATGTACATCAAACAAATCCTTCTCAATTCCAGGAACCAAATAATACTGGGTGACTTTAACACACCACTCTTGCCACTGGATAAATCTTCCAAACAAAAATGGAACGAAGAAACCATAGAACCCAATAATACATTAAATAATTTAGATCTAACAGACATATCTAGAATATTCCATCCATCCATCAATGAACAAATAAACTTTCTTCTCAGCAGTACATGAATCCTTCTCTAAAATAGACCATATGTTATGCCACAAAGCAACTCTTTTAAGCACACACACACACAAACACACACACACACATAGAGATACCACCTTGTATTCTATCGGAACATAATGAACGAATTTAGAAATCAATGATAAAATAAACAGAAACTACTCCAACACCTGGAGCCTAAATAATATGCTATTGAATGAAGCATGAATAACAGAAGATGGGAGGAAATAAAAAAATTCTTAGAGGTAAATGAGAACAATCATACAGCATATCAAAATCTTTGTAACACTATGAAAGCAGTACTAAGAGGAAAATTTATTGCATGGAGCACATTCAGTAAAAGAATAAAAAGTTAACAACAACAACAAAAAATGACCTAACATTACATATCAAAGCCCCAGAAAAAGATGAACAGATCAACACGAAGCATAGTAGAAGACAGAAAATAACTAAAATCAGAGTTGAAATCAATGAAATTGAAATGAAAGAAACAATTCAAAAAATTGACAAAACAAAAAGATCCTTAGAGGAAAAAGCCAAGAAAATTGATAAGCCTATAGCCACACTAATGAAGAGGAGAGAGGAAACTCAAATTACTAAAATTTGTGATGAAAAATGAAATATCACAATAGATACCATTGAACTACAAAACATAATTGGAAGCTATTTTGAAAGTCTGTACTCCAACAAAATAGAAAATCTCGAAGACATTGACAAATTTCTAAAGACAAAGGATCCTTTCAAACTGAATCAGGAGGGCATACACAATTAAAACAGGTCAATTTCAAGCAATGAAATAGAGGAAGCCATCAAGAGCCTACCAACCAAGAAAAGCCCGGGACCAGGTAATTATCCGCTGAGTTCTACAAGACCTTCAAAGAAGAACTAATACCAATACTCCTGAGAGTATTTCATGAAATAGAAAAGGAGGGAACCCTTCCAAACTCATTCTATGAGGTTAGTGTCACCCTGATACCAAGACCAGATAAAGACACAACAAGGAAAGAAAACTTTAGATGAAGAATATCCCTGATGAACAGAGATGCCAAAATTTCCAACAAAATTCTGGCAAATCAAATACAAAAATATGTTTAAAAGATAGTGTACCATGATAAAGTGGGTTTCATCCCAGGGTTGCAAGGTTCATTCAACATATGCAAATCAATAAATGTAATTCATCACATTGATAGACTTAAAGTTAAGAACCATATGACTATTTTGATAGATGCAGAAAAAGCTTTTGATAAAATGCAGCACCACTTCATGCTCAAAACACTAGAAAAAATAGGGATAGTAGGAACATTCCTTAACATTGTAAAGGCTATCTATGCTAAGCCCATGACCAACATCATTCTAAATGGACAAAAACTGAAAGGATTGCCTCTAAAAACTGGAATAATACAGGGATGCCCTCTTTCACAACTTCTATTCAACATCATCCTTGAAACACTAGCCAGAGCAACTAGGCAGACCAATGAAATTAAAGGGATACAAACAGAAAAAGAAGAACTCAAGCTATCACTATTTGCCGACAACATGATTCTATATTTAAAGGATCCAAAAAACTCTGCCAGAAAACTTATAGAACTATTAAATGAATTCAGCAATGTAGCAGGATACAAAACCAACACGTAGAAATCTAATGCATCTCTTTTCATAAATGATAAATCTTCTGAAAGAGAAATTAGGAAAACTTCTCCATTCAAAATAGCCTAAAAAAATACTTGGGAATCAATCTAACAAAAGGCCTTTTGAAAGGGTTAGGGTTGATAGCACCATCAACATTTTGCAATGGATTCTTTTTCTTCTGAGGTTCTCTGAATATTTTAGAGGCAATGGGAACCTGGAGAAAACTTGCTAAATGCTGTGTGGTGACATGACAGTCTCCCTGGTCACATACATACAGATCCCTTTGGATCTCTCTCAGACTCCACAGATACACAGATGGACTGTTACTCTGCTTACAATAACTTTAAATCTTAAAGACAGTGTGCAGATTTAAGATCTAACTCAATAATAATCAAAACACTAATTTTTCAGACAATGTGAGTTATTTACTGTATAAGTGTGATCTGTGCATCTGAAAAATAAGCAAGTGTTGCTAAATAAAAAAAAATTAAAAAAAGAGAAAGGTCTCTACAATGAAAACTACAGAACACTAAAGAAAGAGATTAAAGAAAACCTTAGAAATGGAAAGACTTCCCATGTTCTTGCATAGCCAGAATTAATATTGTCAAAATGGTCATATTACCAAAGTACTATACAGATTCAATGCAATTCCAATTAAAATCCCAATGACATACCTCATAGAAACAGAGAAAGCAATCATGAAATTCATTTAGAAGAATAAGAGACCCAGAATAGTCAAAGCAATCCTTAGCTGGAAGAGTGTGATACAGGAGATATCACAATATCAGACCTTAAACTATACTACAGAGCAATAGTAACAAAACCAGCATAGTATTGGCACCAAAATTAGCAAGTAGACCAATGGTACTGAATAGAAGACACAAAGACAAACCCACATAAATACAGTTATCTCCTACTAGACAAAGGTGTCAAAAACATACAATGGAGAAAAGATAGCTTCTTCAATAAATGGTGCTGGCAAAACTGGAAATCCATATGCAGTAAAATGCAATTAAACCCCTATCTCTCACCCTGCACAAAACTCAACTCAAAATGGATCAAGTACCTAGAAATTAGACCAGAGATCCTGCATCAAATAGAAGAAAAGGTAGGCCCAAATCTTCATCATGTTGGGTTAGTACCACACTTCCTTAACAAGATTCCCAGAGTGCAAGAAATGAAAGCAAGAATCAATAAATGGGATGATTTCAAACTAAAAAAAAGCTTTTTCTCAACAATAGAAACAATCAAGTATGTGAAAAGAGAGCCTTACAGAGTGGTAGAAAATCTTTTCCACACACACTTCAGGTAGAGCACTAATTTCCAAAATTTATAACAAACTTAAAATACTTTAACCAAAAATACTAAGAACCCAATCAATAAATGGACTAAAGAACTGAACAGACACTGCACAGAAGACAATCTACAAGCAATCAATGAATATATGAAAAAGTGTTCAACATCTCTAGTAATTACAGAAATGCAAATCAAAACCACTCTAAGATTTCATCTCCAATTAGAATGGCTATTGCAAGCAATAATAGGTGTTGGCAAGGATGTGGGGAAAAAGGCACACTCATACATTGTTGGTGGACTTGTGAATTGGTGCAGCCACTCTGGAAAGCAGTATGGAGATTCCTCAGAAAACTTGGATGGAACCACCATTTGACCCAGTTATCTCACTCCTTGGCCTATACCCAAAGGACTTAAAATCAACATACTACAGTAATGCAGCCACATCAAAGTTTATAGCAGCTCAATTCACAATAGATTGTGGAACCAACCTAGATGCCCTTGAATAGATGAATGCATAAAGAAACTGTGGTCTATATACACAATGGAATATTATTGAGGCATAAAGAAGAAGAATAACCCAAGTCTGAATGTTTTCTCTGATAAGTGGATGATGATAATACATAATGGGTGTGGGGGGATAAGAGAAGAATGGAGGAATTTTGGATTGTGTAGAAGGAAATGAAGGGAGGGAATGGATGAGGGAAAGAAAGTAGGCTGAGACAAACATCATTGCCCTATGTACATGTATGATTACACAAATGGTGTGAATCTACATCATATACAACCACAGAAATTAAAAGTTGTACCCTATTTGTGTACAATGAATCAAAATGCAGTCTGTAAAAATAAAAAATATATTTAAAAAGAAGTCATGTTCAAAAAAGTTAAATGTCATAGGATGACTTGGATGTCATAGGATGATGACATCATTTTTTTTCTTTACTAGAATTTTATAACATAAATATAATTTCTTCCTTCCTTCCATTCTTCTTATTTGTTTTTCCTTTTTTTTGTACCAGGATTGAACCCAGGGATGTTCAATCACTGAGTCACACCCCCAGCCCACTTTTTAAAATTTATTCTAATTAGTTATACATGACAGTAAAATGCATTTCAACTCTTTGTACACAAAAGGAGCACAACTTCTCATTCCTATGATTGTACATGGTACAGAGTCACACCATTCATGAATTAGTACATATATACAGGGTAATAATATCCAACTTATTCTACCATTTTTCCCACCCCAACACCCCTCCCTCTTCCTCATTCCCCTTTGCCCAATCCAAAGTTCCTCCTTTCTTCCCTATCCCTCCCCCTGACCCCGCCACCATTATGGATCAGCAACTGCTTATCAGAGAAAACATTTGGCCTTTGGTTTTTTTGGGGTTTGGTTTATTTTACTTAGTGTGATATTCTCCAGTTACATCCATTTACTTGCAGATGCCATAATTTCATTCTTATTTAAGGCTGAATAATATTCCCTTGTGTACATATACCACATTTTCTTTTTCCATTCATCTGATGTTGTTTTTGGGAATTGGCTAATTTCACTTAGCCAATTCACTTGTTCCATTCAGATGTTGAAGGGCATCTAGGTTGTTTACATAGTTTAGCTATTGTAAATTGAGCTGCTGTGAACATTGATGGGGCTGTGTCATTGTAGTGTGCTGATTTTAGATCCTTTGGGTATAAATAGAGGAGTGGGATAGCTGGGTCAAATGGTGGTTCCATTCCAAGTTTTCTGAG
This sequence comes from Glaucomys volans, assembly GCA_020662805.1. Lineage (NCBI taxonomy): Eukaryota > Metazoa > Chordata > Mammalia > Rodentia > Sciuridae > Glaucomys > Glaucomys volans. Next base: position 368,206 of record JAJEJO010000527.1, on the reverse strand, counting down.
GAATCTCTGTACTGCTTTCAATAGTGGTTGCACCAATTTGCAGTCCCACCAGCAATGTATGAGTGCACCTTTTTCCCCACATCCTCGCCAACACTTATTGTTACTTGTATTCTTGATTTGCCATTGAGTGGAGTGACATGGAATCTCAGGTTAGTTTTGATTTGCATTTCTCTAATTGCTAGAGATGTTGAACATTTTTTCATACATTTATGGATCAATTGCCTTTCTTCTGTGAAGTGTCTGTTCAGTTCTTTAGACCATTTATTGATTGGTTTATTTGTTGTTTTGGTGTTAAGTTTTTTGAGGTCTTTGTATATCCTGGAGATTAGTGCCGGATCTGATGTGTGTGTGTTAAAGATTCTATCCCATCCTGTAGGCTTTCTCTTCATGTTATTGTTTCCTTTGCTGAGAAGAAGCTTTTGAGTTTGAATCCATCCATTTATTCATTCTTAATTTTTTCATCTTGAGACCAGATCTCTCTGAGTTTCTGAGGCTGGCCTCAAACTTGCAATCCTCCTAACTCTAACTCCCAAGCCTCTGGGATTACAGGCCTGCTCCACCAAGCAGAGTTCTATTTATTTCTTGTTTATCAGTCTTGACAGAAATTTATCAGTCTTTTTCAGAGAACTTACTTTTGCTTTATTGGTTTTCCTTTATGATATCTTTTTTGTCCATTTCATTATTTTTTACTCTTATTATTTCACTTCTACTTTATTTGCATTTAATTTAGTCTCTTTTCTAATTTTGGAAACTACACTTTAGATAATTTATTTTTAGCTTAGATTTTTTTCTAACATATGCATTTCACTGTGTACATATATAAAAATACCATTTTATGCACCTTAATATATACAATAAGCAAATTTACACATCATCTGTGACCAGTTTGTCTGTGTGTGTGTGTGTGTGTGTGTTGAGTGTCTGAATTCTCTCTTGACACATTTTCAGTATATAATACATTAACTATAATTAGTTAATAATACATTAGCTATAAATTAACCTTTTGATCTTTATGAAATACTTCTCTTTCTTTCTTAAGTAATGCTTTTAGTGCCAAGGTGTATTTTAACTGATGCTTGTACAATCATACCAGCTTTCTTTGTGTGGTGCTTGCCTGGTACATTTTTTTTTTCAGGATTTTGCTTTTAATCTTCCTGTGTTCATATAGACACAAGTTTACGGTGTGTCCATTGTAAACAGTGAATAATCAGGTTTTGTTTACTACGTCAGATTAATGACCTAAATCTTCTAATTGGAGTATCCATTTTATAAGCATAATTATAAAACAAATATTGTTAAATACAGGACTATATATTTAAAAATCTTACTATTTGCCTCTTTGTCATACAGTCTAATCATCTTTTATTCACTTCACATTAGAATGGTATTTTTACAGAGCACAGAGGTCTTTGCTTTCAGTTATTTCCTTTCAGTACGTAAAAGGTACCATTCATTTGCCATCTATTTCCTTTATTTCTGTTGTGAGGTCAACTCTCAGTTTTATTTATGCATTTATTTTTTCTCTGAGGTAATGTGCCTTTTTGTCTTGGTAGTGTTTTTCCTTGTATGTAGTTTGAAGGAGTTTTATTATGTTATCCTTGAAGTGGTTTTCTTTTCACTCATCCTGCTAGAAATTTTGTTTTGTAGATCTGTGCCTTGGTTATTCAACATTTCTGGACTGTTTTGTTTCATTATTTCTTCAAATATTGGTTCTGCCTTTTATTTTCTCTACTTGTATTTTGTGTTTCCAATTCATGTATCTTAGACCTTTTTGCTACATCCCATGTTACTTATGCTCTTTTTATACAATTTCTATATATTCCATTTTATGTGCTTTACTCTGATTATTTTCTACCATCTTGACTTCTAGATAGCAAACATTTTCTGATGTGTCCCTTCTACTTAGTAAGCTCCTCTATTTAAATTCGGTCACTGGGTTTGTATTTGATCCCTTGGCATACTTTACAGCTTCTTATAAATTTTTGCACCTGTTTTATGTTCTTACATGTATTTATCACATTTATGGGCCATGTTTTATAACTCTAATATTTGAGTTGGATATGGATCTGTTCCTATTGTCTGTTTTTTCTCTTGGCCCTTGATCTTAATATGCCTGTTAATTTTTTAAACTTATCATTAGATATTTTGCATACAAATTATAGAAGTTCTCAATGAAGGCATTTTTTCCACTAGAGAGCATCCCCCTGTCCTATCATTGAGAGCTTGAATGAGAGGAACGTATTTCATTCAGAGACTGAGATGAATAGAGGTTAAATTAAAAGTCTTTATGGCATTGATCTACTTTCAATTTATTTCCACTACTAAGATGTAGTTTTCTTGAAATTCAGACTTAAGGATTGGTCTGTTTAACAGGATCTCTATTCTCAACGATAGTTGTTTTTTTTTTTGTTGTTTATTTTTTTTTCCTTTCTTAGCACTGTGAGACTGCTGAAATTATTTTTGGTTTCTCAGAGCTTTTCCATTTGGCTTCTTAGCCTCCCCCAATATGCAGTTGAAGAGTTCAACAAATACTCAAGTGACACGCCCTTTATCACTGGGATCAATTCACTGTACCTCCCTTTCTTTTTGAACTTTTGCTCCATACATCCCAGCTCCAGTGAAAGTCCTGAACTTTATCTTCTCAGCTCTTTGAGAATTTCAAAAGCTCTTCTGGCCTTTCTGCCTTTTAGCAGTATTCTGCTTCGCAGACTCTCAGCCTCTCTCACCTCACCAGAAATGTAGACATGCCTTGAGCAGAAAAGTAGCTCATGGAACATACCCAGCTCCTCTCTGCTCTGTCCTTTCTCTGAGATGTTTGTCCCTGAAGACTGGCTTCCTGAACAGTTTTCTAATGATCACAAACAGCTTTATTTTGGTTTTTAATTCAGATATTTAAAATATTCTCAATGGAACTATTGTTCTGTCCAAAGCTACTATATCTCATCTAGACATAACATTTGCCTGCCTCCAACTTCAAAATTAGTCTTATATTACTACAAGACCTAATTAATGAAGAAAGTTGCTAGATATTTTAAAAGCAATATTTTATTGACGGGGAAATTGCATTTAAATGAAATGTGTATGGGTGCTTACTATGAATAAAGGATGGAACTTTGCTTCAGACGATGTAATAATTTTAATAACTACTTGTAGTGTTGTTAATTAAATGCAGAACATAGTCTTTTACCTGATAGGGTTTACAAGTTTGTAGTAAATGCAGAACCAAGTCTCTGAATTATTAGAGAAAATGTCAGGGTATGGGTACGCATGCCAAAAATATAAGTTTATATTCTAGTTCAGGAGGGGGTAATCTGTAGCTAGATGGCCTAATCTGGCCTAATTTGTTGTTTTTGTAAATAAAGTTTTATTGAAACACAGAAACCTTCATTCCTTTTATTCTGCTGCCACACATATTTATTAAAGTATTATATTACAGAAATACTTCAACACTTTTTTCTAGTTTTAGCATGATTTTGGGCTGTCATTTTCTATTGTTGTTGTTGTTTAATAGAAACTTCCAAAAATCATCAAGATTTATACCACCTTTTCCTTTTCTGGCTCTTTTAGAACAATTTGCCTTTACTGGTTCCATTTTAAGGACATCATTTCTGTGGTTGCAATCTTCAGTTATTGCCGGTTTTCATACTGAACCTATAACAAGCTTCGTTTTCTGTTTGTAGCTGGCATGATCTATCTCCTATGTAAAATTCTTGTGCCATTTGTTGTATCTTTTCTCATCCTGGACAAAATTTTATCTGGCTCGATTATGACTGCAAGAAAGAAGCATTTTGAACTGTTGCCAGTTTTGGAGCCAGGAGGCTCTGTAAGGGAAAGCGATCAGCTTCACTTCTGGAGATGTCCCTTGGGGCATTTTGCTTCTTAAGGACCATCCCTTAGGGAATCTTGGGCCAAGTGAAGTATTCCTAAGAGAAACAGAAGGCTCCAAACAGCCAACTGCAATCTTCAAGTGTTTTTCAGTTTTGCTTTCTCAGTGAGGACAGCATTTTGAAATCTAATTCTTTCCTTTCTGATTGCAACGTTTCCCTCCACCCGGCACTTTTATGGTGGTCCTTCAGGGTGGTAGCACTCTGACTCCCATCCAACTCCCCCAGTGTGATACTCAACCCCCTCCCCCACATTAAGAAAGTTTTTAAAGTGCTGGATTTCTGATTTGAATTACACATGAGCATTTTACAGTAACTGATACTTATTTTAGATCATTGTGTAAGTAAGCAGTCATTAACTGAAAGATAATTGGTTGACAGATTTTCATTGTTTTAGGACAAATAGAAAGTCTTCTGAGACTTTTATTGAAGTAACAAAATAATAGTGTTGGAAATGTAGAGGGTAGATTTAAAGAATATGTTTCTGAGACATCAATATCACACTTTGATAGGTGTAGCAATGAATTCCTTTCATGTTTTAATCTATGCTTTATACCTACCCTAAACTTTTTCAAATGACATAAAGATATATGAATGGATGAAATACTAGAAACCTAAAACCAAAAATAAGAAATTCATTTTCAAGGCAGGATTCTCATTCGAGGAGTAAGATAATGCACCTGAAGTAACTGGATTAAAATTGGTATTACTTGTCAATGAATTGTTCCATAAGCTTAAAGCCAATTATAGGCTGGTGGATTCACCCACAGTGTCAGCCACACTGATTGCCTAAATCACAATCTGGTGTTAATATGTTCTCATTAATTCTTGCAAGTCTTCTACCTGATACAAAGAACATATATGGGGGTTAAGTGTATCTCCAACGGTGTCAGAATTAGTGACAGAAAATCTCAGGTGTGACTCCCAACTGAAATTTAAATGCTATATTGCGCACATGTAGAGTCAGTTTTGCAAAACCCACATCTTCAGGCTCACGGAAGGGGCTTTTAGCAAAGTATTTTAACCCAACTGAATTTGGTGGTAATACTTCACACCAATCCCAAGTAGCGGGGTGAATATCAGTACAATGGAGATCACCACACTGGTTAGTTCAGAGCAGCCACAGCCACAAACCCACATCTACAAGAGCTCAAAGTGTCAGACATGATCAATCAGAGTTGACAGTAGACACATAATTCTTGTAATGACAATTTCGTCTTGACCGCAGACTTGATTTCTTATTTCTGTGAGATATGTAGGACTTAGAATTTGGGCTTAAACTTGGACACCTAGGACATCTATTTCAAGAACCCGTGTGTTATTCTTATATTTTGTTTTCCTTTTTCACTCAACTGCAGTAATTTGAATGGAAGGCAGCATTTTGTTTGAAACAGCTATTGATGGGTTTTTTAGGGAAGAAACATCTAATTACTGGTGGGAAAATCCCTCCAGCTCGCCTCTATTTTTGAAAGATAAATGAGGAGACTGTAGATGTTTAACCAACTCCAATTATGTTTCCATTTAGTTCATGCTATTGAGGTTGATTTGTATGTAACTGCAGTGAATTGTTTATGTCCATAATCGGGGTTGTTTTTGCTCGTAATTGTAAGAGAACACAGTGGCATTTACACCTTCTAACTATAGGCTTTCATTAAGATGATTGATTGCTTGCATTGATTTATTTGATATGTGGGCATTCCTGTGGTGGGAGTTTTCACTTTAAAATGTACACAGTTCATCATTTGGGCTCTTCTCTTGCACTGCCATTAATGGGGTTTTGAGCATGCGTTGTGCCAAATACCTTTCCCTGACTAGGTAAAAATTTATTATCCTGGAAGAAAGAAGATATGAATCACTGAACGCTTTTCGGGTTTGCAGAGGGTGCTTAATGAGCATTATTTTTCCTAACATTTATGTGTCTCTTTTACTTGATAGCAGGAATTGTGAGTTTGTTCAGACTTTAATTCTTAGAATTGGAATCAGATTTATAATGAGAAGGATGTTCAAGATTTAACACTAAGAGTAGAACCAAATCATGCTGGTTCTTCTCAGGCTCTGGATTACATTTTGAAATGCGTTTTTAACTAACAGTCTATGAAGTCATTGAGCTAAGTGAATCCTTGCATACTAGAAAATCTGATTCAGAGGAAAATAGGGATAAATATTAATATATGTGTACATATATGTGTCTATATAAGTATGCGTATGTACATATCTATATCTGTATTTCTCTTTCTACACATAAATATACGTAAAACATTGAAGATAGATTGATAGGTAGATAAATATGGGTGATTTGATACAGAGAGGGAAATGACCAGTTATTACTTATTGAAAATTCTGGAGAAAACTTTTTTGGTAAATAAAATTTCTAGTATCTAGTGTAGATTTTTAGAACTCATAATTTGAAATTGAAGACACCTATGCACTTTATATTGTTTTCCCCAAACAATATAATGTCAACATCCTAACTAAAGTACTTGTGAATGTGACTTTATTTGGGAAATAAGGTCTTCCCAGATATAATTAAGTTAAATATCTAGAAATGAGATCATTCTGGATCTAGGAAGGGCCCAGAAACCACTGACTGTTGTCCTCACAAGAGGAAGGAGGGGTTTGGCACAAACTTGGAAGAGGTCGGGTGAAAATGGAGGTGGGGCTGGGGCTGTAGCTCAGTGGTAGAGTGCTTGCCTTGCATGTGTGAGGCACTGGGTTCAGATCCTCAGCACCACAGAAAAATAAATAAATAAAATAAAGGCATTGTGTCCGCTTACAAGAAAATGAATATATAAAATAGAGGCAGAGACCAGAGCCAGGAAGTCTTCAGTAAGGAACCAGAAGGCCAGAAACCTCCAGAAACAGGAAGAGGGAGGCAAGGATTCTGCCTTAGAGCCTTCACAGGAAGTAGGGCCCTGCCAGTACCTCGAGTGGCCGTTTTTTTTTTTTTTTTCCTTTGGCTTCCATAACTGTGTGAAAATACTTGTCTGTTATTTAAAGCGACCATAATTTTGGTAATTTGTATGTGCATCCCTAGGAAACTAACATAACGTCCATAATGGAGCCATGCGAGCCTCGGCAACACCGAGGTTTGTACGGTGTGTGTACTGGCATGGATTGACGAGACGATCCCGACCTTCATGTTTAGTATACAACCACTTATTCCTTGCAAAATTTGCTCTCCAATGTTAGTATATATGACACTCAATCCGTGGAATCTCTGAAGTGTACTTTGATTTACTTGTTTTTAAATCTAAGTCAAGAAATTACAAGTACATATATAGCTTTCCTATTTAAATTTCAATCAAGTCGGCCTTGAGACTTGGGCATTTTATTTAAATTATCTTATGTTTTTTATAGTTGTCCCTTTAGCTTTTATAAAATGCTTATAAATTTAGCACTTCCTATAATTGTGTATTTCATTGTTTTGCACACAAAGTGTTTACATCATAATAAAATGGACATGTAATGTCCTCCTGCCCTCAGCTAAAGAATAAAAGACAGGAGGAGAACTCTCTCTTCTTGGAAACTTTCGTATACTTACAGTGAGCATACTCAAGTGAGCATTTGACGACACAAGGATGGACTTCATATATAATGGCTTCTTTGGCATACACCCTATTTTCTCAGCTATGGAACTAGCTTTAGGAGAGTAGAAATTGTTTTAAATATTTCACCTGGTCATTGCCTGCCCATTTGCCTTTCTTAGTATAGCTGCTCAATAAATACTAATCCACCTAACTAAAATATGACTTTCTGACTCCTAGTTAGTATATTAGATCATTTCCAAAAACTTCTATAGGATATAAGATTGTATGATCATGAAAAATCAACAAAATCTTTACTCCTGCTTTTGTTACTTAATTTACTCTCCTCAAGTTTAGGAGAAAAAAATTCAAATATTATAGAGAGGAAAGATTTTATGAATTTTAATCAATTGTTTATGGGTCCACTTATGTTAAAAAGAAATACACATTCTGTATTCCTAGAAGAAGGTAACTTTGGAAGCTGAGATTGGGACAAAGGTTTCTTGAGAAGATAGGAAAGAAATAAGAAGTGATGGTTACAAAATGGTTCTGTAGATTCAAAATTGGTCAGCTCTTTCAGTTTGCAGGCATGGAGGGGACAGATAACTTTTAGTCTAGTGCAATGGGGAAAAAAATGCACGGATTGGTCACTGTATTGAACTTGAGTATTTCTTATTTTAATTGACAACATTCACGTCTTTGAGCTTCTCATTTAGACTTTGATAAAATCAACTTGCAGAGGCAGATGGCAGGCTGTTATTTTTAATTCACAAGCCATGTTAAATGTATGCCATATGTTATAGAACTTTTCAGGCTCAGCCTTTTGAGTGCTACCACAATAAACTCACCAACTTACAGAAAAGGAAATCTGACAGGAAGAATTATGCACTTGCGGGTTACATTTTTGAAAACCGAAGTCAGTTACTTGTCTCTTTGCCTGATTTAAGGAGGGGGTGGGTGAGGAAGAAAAACCTCTCAGCAAAATGAGAAGCCACACATTGAAATGGTAATATCTGTGTAAAAGAGAAGTGGGATTAGGGGGTCTGATTGCTGCTTTGTACTGAGGAGTGATATATCGCTCAACAGTATGACACCTCTGAGGAATATATAAGGCAGCCCATTATGGCCCATAAAGGGACTGAAACATGAGTTCTAATTTGTATACTGCCCATGGCCTCAGCAGCAGACTTATCTGTCTGGCCCTCAGGAGCACATATGTTAAATAAAAAGAGTTGAATTAGGTAATCTCTAAAACCCTTCCAAAATTTACATAGAATTTACATCTGTACTTTACACATTACAAATCACAATCCATACTCATGGCTGCTCGTGGTTCATTACCACCATCTTTATAGGTGCCGTATTATAGGTAATTGCTCTTTTCAGAGCAATTCTTCACTTGACAAGCCGCTACACTGCACTAACATTTGTTAGTAAAGGTCACCATGGTTGTTACATATAGTTTGTTGATTTAATGGAATCTATTTATCCATCTCTGTATCTGAGGTCTTTGTCAGATGTTTAATATCTGAGACATTTTATTGGTAACAGAGACACAATAAAGCTGTTGCCCACCTCCTCTCCCTCTGGAGACAAGTCAGTTCTGGAGTGTGATTCTGGAGTGTGACCAGTATTTGGGGAGCCTGGAAATCTTTGTCCACTGATGGGAGCTTTTGTTAATGCCTACTTATTGCAATATTTAATATTCATATTAAATTGTCTATTAAAATGAATTTTTAAACCTCTAAATTCCCTTTTTGATTCCATAAGTTGAATAAAAGGTGCCTCCTGCTTCATGAGTGAAATGTGAGGGACCATTAGGTGACATCAGAAATACCTGAACTAGCTGGCTGGGGTCTAGGGAATAGAGAAAGATAGAGAAACACAAAAGACAGCTATGAATTTCAAAGAATAATCTATGCAGTGCTCTTCCTTCCTTCTCACAGATTTCTTATCTTTTTTAGTGTGATCTTCTTGCTGGAAGCATAAGAGGCAAGTCAGCGTACGTAATGGGTTAAGTGCAGGCAGGAGCAACGTATCCATGGCTGTGATCTGAAGTTCTTTCATGAAACATTGTTTTCTTTGAATTAAATTGTGTCCTCCAGTAAAGGCGGGGATTACACAGAAAATATGCCCCCATTCATAACTCAGAGTCCCCTTTATATAATCCTCAGGTACTTTTCTTATTTTCCTCTTCCAACATGCTAAGCACTTCTAGCTGGGTGACTTTTGCCACTACAAACAGCATCGAAAGGGAGGTTTGCCTACAGCCAGATTCCTTTCTGCACATACAACCTCCACTGCCCTCTCCCCTTTTCACAGGTGTATGTGTGCACACACCTACATTCAGTGTGGTGTTAGGCATCTGGCTTTGTTGTTACCAGTGTTCCCTGTCATTGTACAAATGCACTTCCCTAAGCACATGACTTTCATAACCACCTCTCTATGTGTTTGTCTTTCCCAGTTTCTGAGCCTGAACATCTTGAGGGCAGTGGCTCTTCTGTCTTAGTTATCTAAGTGCTCAACATCAAGCTGGAGCTGGTGCAGAGGAGGGACACAATTTGATGTTTATTGGGTGAAACAGTGCAACAATGAATTAGTGAGCCACCTACCTGGTTGGGTGGAGAAATATCTCAGTGTCAAGCTCATTTGTTTATTTGGTCATTGGGTAACAATTTTGTTAATTATTTCAGTGAAAAGGTTTTTGATATCAGCATTCACTGAGCTCATGTCTGTCACACGCATGTACATCCCCAGGTATATTTAGAATGAAATTAACTATTAGGCTGGAAGTTATTTGTTTCACAGTGTTGGTTTAATCATTCCCACTAATCTTTTTGTTGCCTTCAAAGTTTCTAGAACATTTTTATATATAGATATCTGGTCAAAGTGTGCTGCACTGCCAACTGCAGTTGAGATTTGAAAGTCCAGAATAGATAGACCAGATGGGCAGCTTCCCTCACAGTAGAGTTTCCCAAAGTGCACTCAGCAGAATACTTGTTTTGAGGGGTGTTAAATGGGATGTTACTAGGTGTTATGAGCAAAGGAACAAAGATAGAGATACAGAAAGAGAGAGGGGTATATACTCACAACATATACATACATACATATATATATCTCAGAAATATTTGAATGAACTGAAGTTAAACAGATTTATTACTTGAGGGTTCTGAAGAAAGTTTAACTCACAAATGTGCTTTGAAAAGGAAAAAGAAACAGTAATTTGAGCATGTCTAAAATTTATTTTTTCATGAACCTTTTAATTTGTAAAACATCTATCTCTAAGAACTGTCGGTTCTATAAAACCTTAAGAAAATGCTGAATTATCAAATGGCAGGGGAAAGGATAACTCCTGTCTGATTGTGGCACAATTTGTAAATTCATAGGTGCTTTTGGGTATAACAGATTTCTGAGATCTCAGTTGGTCCTAAACTCTGGTATACATGTGTTTACAGTTTTCTGGATTATATTTGACATCTGGCTTCTGGCCACAGCGGTAATGGTTCCCACTCATCTTTCTGGTACCCCACTTGCCTACCTTTCTATTTCAAGCAGTGTCTACTTAGGGAATCAGAAACATCTCAAGATATTTGAGCCCACAAATCCAAGTGTTCAATTCTGTGAACATAATAAGTATTTAAATATTATGTCAGTTACTCTATTATATTTTTGTTGCTCAATTTACATTTTTTAGGGGTTCCGCATCTGAAAAGATAGAACGAATTTTTCACAGAGAGATTTAATTCAGGGAATTGTTTAAAGGTCTTTGGAAAGTCTTGAAAGCAAATAGGAGAAGACAGAGGGGGAACTGGACAAAACAAAAGGTGCTTGTTTGTTTGCCCATGTGCAAGATCTGAAAGTGCTAGATGCCCCTCATCTGCCCACTACCTAACTGAGCTGCTGGAGGATCTGCTGCTGCCTCTGCTATAGGTGACCCTCTCTGATGCCAATTGGACTCATTGGACTAATTGAGACTCATTGGAGCTAATTGGACTCATTCAGGAGGTTGTACTCCCACTGGGGCTGCTGAAATTGTCACTGACACCTCAAGTCCATTGCTACCTGCAGTTTTTCTTCGTTGCCTACCACTACCACAAGCAAAGAGTGGGCCAAAGAAAACAATGTCCTCTCCCTTCTCCCTAATTAGAAATCTCCTGCTGCTTGCCTTTCATTGAGAGAAACCATCAGGAATTCAACAGGCAAAGGTGTTTTAGAAATATGGCATGCAGGCTTCTATCCCTGTGGTGTGGAGGAGGTTGTAGAAACACAGGCAAGGAGGTGAAAGTGGCAGACACTGGTGAGTCCATTGCACTCCTTCAGGCAGTCAGCATACATAGCCCCTTTTTATTCAGTCATTAGCTTTTGTACCAGAATAAGAGGCATGGAACCTCTACTTAACAGGATGTACTATTGCTTTTATAAATGGTGACATTCAATTGAATCATTAGTAAAATTGCTTGACTCAATAAAATCGGCTGTGTGAGTCCTCTGTGTAGAAGTTTCTGTGACCTGCATTTACTTCTTTATGGAACTTACATTCTAAGATTCATCACTGTAGTTACTTCCCTACAACGTTTCTTCATTTCTCAATCTTTCTCTATTCTTTTTGACAGAGCTCAATCCTCAATGAAGCCTGAACAGCTTATCTTTTCTATGCTTTTGCAGGTAAATATTACTGGAGAATCTGACCCATGTTAACTAGTAGACTTGTATCAGAATCATTAGCCTTGAGTGAGGGTCAGTAGTGCCCAGAACTTACTTACTAAGCTTTCCTCTCCTCTGTCAAAATCCCTGCTCACTTCTCCACTTTATTCGTTAATACAAGGGAAAGAGAAACACACAGCACTCAGCTCTACCACTTTCCTAAGAGAAAAATCTAATGAGTTCACATCTATGTCTGACCTCCCTTCTAGCCTTCTGCCACAAGAAAGAAACTCTTCTTTATCCTCTTGAAAACCAATGCCTTCTGAAACCCAACACCTCTCAGTTCTAAAGATTTCTGCTTTCTCAAAATAAACATTCATACCATCACTGTCATTATCTGCCTCTGCATTATTCCCATCACCAGATACACATGATCTAGAATTTTAAATCACAGAACAAAGCATACAACCCTCCTTTATCTTTCATTGTTTTTTTACTTGCTTTATTTCTCTGTTAAATTTCAGGTGTCTCATGACTGCCTCTGCTTCCTCATTTTTCATTTATTCTTCTCTGTACCCCAGTGTGGCTTTAGCCCCCTATTCTCCACTGAGATGGTTCATGCCAAGAAACCAGAAAAATACATTTAAGGAAATCCAGTGAGCAGGCACTTCATCTTACTTTCTACTATTAACATTTTTCTTCTTCTGAAAAGTTACTAAAATTTGTTGTTTATTTCTCAATATAGTTCCTGTTTGGTTTGGATTTTAAGTGTCCCCTAAAGGCTTATATGCTAAGTACTTGGTCATGAGACTGTGGCACACTGGAGGTGGTGCAACCATAGGAGATGGGGCCTTGCAGGAGGAAGTTAGGTCATTCAGGGCATGTCCTTGAAGGGATATTGTGACTCTGGCCACTCCTCTTTTTCTTTGCTTTTTGATGTCCACAAAGTAAGCAGCTTTCCTCCACCACATACTTCTGCCATAATATACTGTGTCACCCATAGGTCTAAAGGCAACAAGGCCAGGTTTCCAAGATGGAAAACTCTGAAAATAAAGGTTAGAGTAAATCTTTACTCTTTTTTAAATTTTTGTTTTAGTTGTAGATGGACACAATACCTTTGTTTTTTTTTTATTTTTGGGTGGTTCTGAGGATTGAACCCAGTGCCTCACATGTGCTAGGGAAGCACTCTACCCCTGAGCCACAACCCAGCCCCCATCTTTCCTCTTTTTAAGTTGTTCATTTTAGGCATTTTGTCACAGAAATGGAGCTGACTATCAGTTTCTCTAAAAATTAATTCTACATGTTGATGACCTTCAGACCCATAACTTAGGAAATTTTTTCTTTCTCTAGTGCTTTCCTGTATTAGTCAGGGTTCTCCAAAGGAACAGAATCAACAGGAAGCATGGTTATAGAAAGGGGATTTATTAGATTGGCTTACACTTCCAGAAGCTGGATAGTCCAAAAACGCTGTCTGCAGCTAGAGAGCTGGAAGAACCAGCAACTGCGCAGTCTAAGACCCAGATGCCCCTGAACAAGAAAGAGCAACAGTGCTACCCTAGTCCAAGGCCAAGGCTTCTGGAAAGTACCTGGAGAATCACTGTCAGAGTCTGCTTTGGAAGAGTGAAGAAGGAAGTGTCGGATATCCTCAGATGATTGAAGCAGCAATCAAGAACCCAATCAAGAGTCGAGCTTGCATCTGCATCTTTTTCCTTGTTCCTCCAACTTTTATTCCATCCTATTGGGTGGTGCTGCCCAGGCTTAGGGAGGGTCTCCACTTTAGTTCACTACAAGCCCTCATTGACACACCCAGAAGCCTCTTAATCATTGGCATCTCTTAATCCAATCAAGTTGATACACATTGACTATTACATCTCTCTAAGCAGTTTCCTTAATTCCCAAGAATCTTAATGGCTTTAAAATATCTCATCTTCAGTCATAAGCATGCCCTGAGTTTCAGTGTTGTATACATTACTGAATTCTTCAGAACTGTTGAAATGTCTCTGACACATCTCAAAGTAAAAATCTCTAAAATTTACCCTGTGGTTTTTTTCCCTTTCAAATCTATTTCTTTCATAGAGCTCCTCATGTTAGAAAATGGTCTTTATTCACTTGCAATACCAGACCTTTGGAAATCGTCTTTACTTATTCCTCCTTTTATCTTCCTTATTCACTTAATGGCAATGAGCTGCAGATTCCACAGGAAATTAGTTCTCTTCCTTTTTGCTACTGCCCATCTGGTCCAGGTCTCCATTTTTGTCCCAAGTAGATAAAAACCCATCCTCCTACCATATTCCTCAAGGCAGTGGGCCTGGTTTCAGTCTACTTCTCTAACTTGACCTCCGATCTCATCTTCTCATTTACTGTCTTCCAGTACCCTAGGGTTTCTTTTTATTCCTCAAATACATTCATTTTCCCCCTCCTTTAAGAACTTTGGTCTTTCCATCTCCTTTTTGCAACACTGCAAATTCTGGATTTTTCTCATCTTTCATAACTGATCAAAGATGTTTGCCCTGGTTACTTTGTTAGCTCCTCCCCTTATCCTCATAAGGTGTTTTACTTTAATTATAGCACTAATTTCAATTTGTGATTATCTAATTTTGGTTTTATTGTTTGATTATTTAGATTCCTTTCTAGGTTGTAAGTTCCTTAAGATGGGAACTATCTGGACCCTATGTAGTAATAGTAAGTCTAGTGTCTCACACTCGGTAGATGCTCAACAGTATTTGCTCTAAGGATGAAAGCATCCAGAATGATACCTAAATGGTATTTTAGGAGGAATTTAATAGAGAATAATAATTGTTTGAACATGGGGTTCTAACAAGAAGCCTAGGTAGAAAGTATTAAATAGACTCAGGTAAGACTTTTCACTATAATTTGGACATTAATCATCTGTGACCAAAATCAAGCCTGTCCTCATAGAAGAAAGTCTTCATTAGCCAAATGATGAAGATATGAAAATAATTACAGACAAGGCTCCTCAGAAAATCCCTTCATGATACTATTGGTTGATGGCCACTAGGATTGTCAGTTTCTCTTATAATCCCTCTGCCTTTATATATAGCTTATTTATCAGCACTGGATTCTGGAGTTTACATCACTCTCTCTTGTAACTGGGGGCTAGAACTTTTGATAGTATTGAAGAGAGAAACCATGACAAATCTCCATTTTTCATTATCTTCTACTCTTTTTCCTGAAGTGGAAATTGAATAGAAAAAGGATGTCTGAGAGGTAACAAAATATTTTACTCTCCTTGGTCTGACAGTTCCTGGGGCTGAGCAGAAGTTGAGTAGTGTTCTGCTAACACAAGGAGAGAAAGGACTTTATATAAAAAAAAGAAAACTCTCCTGTGCTTTATTCTACCAAATCTCCTTTAGTTTCCATGGAAATAGGAGCAGGAGGTCCATTGACAGGCAGCCATAGAGGGTTAATTCTCCCTGGCATGCTTCGGCTCATTATTGTCAAGGGCTTATAGGTAGCATCAACTACCAATTTAAGATTTAACTTTTATTATTTTCACCTAAGTTTTATTTTTTAATGATGCAGTTTCCCTAGTACCATGAAAAAGTCCATAAATAGGAAATAAAATATGAGAAACAAAATTATGCATAATCTCCCCATGATTATAAATTAAGCACCCTTATCTGGGTCTAAATATCTATGCTATATCCCTTAAGCCAAAGGGCTTGCCTGGGTGCTTGATTTGGGGTATTGTAAGGAAAGGTTGAAAAATTTGGGAGACTAATTCACACTTTACAATTGGTTTTATGATTACGAGAACCACATTCCTAGTACCCTACTTCCAAGAAATAAAATAGATGGTAGTATGAATGATTTATTAAAAAAAAAGAAAAAAGATAACCAAAGTTTGCAGAACTCAGTGATGTTGCAGGAAGGAAAGAAAAAGAGAGAAAGGAGGAAGAAGTGACCCTGCAGTTACAAACACAGGTAGTCCATCGAGTTCTCTATTATTTATTAAACTTTGTCTTTCCTTTGTAACTTTTATGTTCTTTTGAGAGTTTTTCCAAAATGTGAGCCTGAAAACTCTCAAAGATACCAATTCAGAGGAAATGAGATAGGATGACAATTAGAAAGTTGGATAATCTCTAGTGCTGTTTTTCAAAGTATCATCATACTATCTTGTTAATTTTGTCATCATATCTACCTTGTTATTTTTGTCTAATTTTTTCCCTACTCGAGGATCATTATTGACCCCAGAAACTGAGGATCATCATATTTTGCTCTTATTGATGAAACTTTATAATTACTAAATTATAACCAACTGGGAATGCTTGAAGAACTACATTAATTATTTCAAACATGGCATTTTTCATTTTAATCACTAATTTTGTGTCCCTTTTTATCCCATAGTACTTTGTGGGAAATGGTGTTAGGGTCACAGAATACAGACTGCAAGATCCTATACTTGCATATATAAAATTTAGCAGTGTTGTTTATTCAGAGTAATGTTGCTATTTGTATTAAAGACAGAGTTCTATATTCAAATGGCAGTTGCTTAGAAGTACAGCTTTCTGTGGTGCTGGGAGTAACTTCTCCTATGGATTTTCACACAAAATTGATGCTGCAGTAGAGAGACATGTATCTGTAATACCTTCTCTTCAATAAACCCAGTAGTGAGCCCTGTATGCTAACTTTTACAGAATACTTCAATGCAGCTGGGCTCCATTCTGTTCGAGTATGACCAATTATTTACCAATAGTTGGTAAATAATTACAGAGAATGTAATCTAAGCAGTGCTTTGGATTGGTTCAATAATAAAAATACAAAATACCCCAAATGTATGATATATCTCAGAAACACTATGATATAGTCCTGCAAAGAGAAAGGAATTCTTTTCTACTCCCCTAGAAGACTGTAAAATGGAAACTTGTGCTACATTTTCAGGATTATTATTAGAGCAATATTGACTCTTCCCTGTTTGAGAAGCTAATTGTAACAAGTTACCCTTATCTACTTATCTATAGTTTTGCTTTCTATGGTCTCACTTAACCACATCTAACTACAGTTCAAAAATACTAATATATGTTTTAACTCTTTTGAGAGACCACATTCACATAATTTTATCAGAGCATATTGTTACAATTGTTCTGCTTTACTACAAACTACTGTTGTTACTCTCTGGCTGTGTTATAAATCAAGCCTTAATATCTGTAAGTATATACAGGAAAAAGCATAGTATTTATAGAATTTAGTACTACTTTGTTTCAGGCATCCACTGGGGATGTTGAAACGTGCACCACATATAAAAGGGGAAAATGACTGTATGATATAAGTTGTGTCTTGTAAAATTGATTTGCATTTGACTTATTTTAGCAAACAAATAGAAACATCACTAGAAGGACCATTCTCTGCATCCATAGGAAATACATTTCAAAACACAACAACACACACACACACACACACACACACA
Organism: Glaucomys volans; assembly: GCA_020662805.1. Lineage (NCBI taxonomy): Eukaryota > Metazoa > Chordata > Mammalia > Rodentia > Sciuridae > Glaucomys > Glaucomys volans. The sequence goes on along the minus strand of JAJEJO010000527.1, from coordinate 350,726 downwards.
GAATTTGCTAAATTGATGGTGCTGAATATTTTATCATTAGACTATAATAAAAGGAATTTGCTTAACAACTTAAATGAGTGCCCAGTTTGGAAAAGGAAAGAATTTTTCCCCCTATGGATTTTTGGTAAAGGACAAGAATTCCTATTAGGAATAAAATATAAGTGAAGATTCATCATTTTTCTCTTTTATAATGGAAACATGCATTTTAGTCCCCCAAATCTGACATACCCCTTCAAAATCATAAAACTAAACTAGCTACAATATTAAATTTATAGAAATCAACTAAAGGAAAAGTCTTTACAGAATTTTTTGCCAAAAGGTGCTGGATTTCAAGGAGGTATTTATGTTCTACTTATCTTATCTTGAATTGTGACACATCATCTTAGATATTAAATTTTCATTGACTGAATCAAACCACATTGGGCCCAAAATATAATTTTCATGTTTTGTTAATATTAAATTTTTTTCTAGCCCTTAAGTATCATGAAATAGCACTTATTTTCCATCTTCTCTATTTTAGTAAAAAGTAAGTACTAATGGCATGGATTAGGTTTTGGTTATCTCAAGGTAATGGTATAGTTAGGTATCCCAGGTGTATCTAAACCCTCTGTTGGAATTCAGTCTATTTTATGTTATGTCTCATATATATTATATATTTCTAATGTATATATATTTCTAACATATATAATGTGAACCTACTATATATGCAGTACAATATGAATGGAAATCAAAGTATCATTAGTATCACTGATACAAAAATTTCCATTTTTCTCTTCCTACCAAGTACTATTCTAGGTGCTAGGGATCAGTGAACAAAGGTGGCAAAAATGCCACGCTCTAGAGTTTATATTCTAGTCAGCAAAGAAATAAAACATGGAACATGTCAGCTTGACTTAAGGCAAAAACAAAACAAAACAAAAAAAAACCAGACTGTTTCTTAGTATCTCAAGGCTGATCTCTGTGTTAGAGCAGGTCTGGAACATGTGACTGTCTCAGACCTCAGCAAGAGCCTCTTCTCTTATCTTCACCCCTTTTGTGTCCAGACTGACTCCAGGCTCACAGTCCTGAGTGTCCCTTACCTGTAGTACAGGTGATAGGCAAAGCAGAGAGAGGTTGTATGGCAGTGACTTTGCCCAGTGTTAAACTTGTTCCTTTAGTTTCACAGCTGAACCAATCACATTTTCAACTCCTTCTTGGGACAGAGACTGTGTATGAGAGAGGGGGGCTACAGAGACTGACTTTCAGAGTTGGAAGTAACATATTGCACAAGAAATGATATATTACCATTTTCTACACAGATTCCTTAGTCATATAACAGAAAAATCCATCCTGTTTGGGCTGCACTCCCCCACTGACACAGGACTAGTAAATATATTCCTACCATGTCCCCTGGCTTACTTCTGTGGAAATAAGTACAAATGACATAGCTCTGGATGGCTTGTATATACTCTGCATCAAGAGAATTTCCATTTCATGTACTCTCACAGCTGTTTTATTTTTTTAATTTTTAAAGTCAATTCATTTTGCTTAAATATAGAGTAATGAAGGTAAAGATTTTAGCTCCCCTAAGATTATAGTCTTATAGTCAGGTAAAATTTTCTTGGTGTACATGGTAATTATTTTAGGAATATATAATTTCTCTTAAATTGATTGTTGCTCATGTACTAATTCAGAGGGTATGAACTCATTCACACATATTGTCATTAGAAACCAAGTCAAATATGAGCCGATCTGCCTGTACAGTATACCAAAGCTGCTTCTGGATATCATAAATCTCAGTCTCTCTCTCTCTCTCTCTCTCTCTCTCTCTCTCTCTCTCTCTCTCTCATTAATTCTGTTTTGAGGTTGCTGGAGCAGGTGGGGCATTTTATCTTCTCATCTCATTAATCACTTGTGGGCTGCTGAGGAGAGCTCTATTAATACCTGGTCAAAAGACAGCATAATCCATAACATCTTCTAGGAGCAGCAAAGCCAGCTGTGGAGCCAAGGTGTTACTATGTAACCAGGATGAAGTAATTTATGCAAACTAACATGATACATCTGTAAAGGAAACCTGCTTGCTCAAACCAGGAGCAAGGAAGATGATTGCTTTAACCCTCATCTGCATCATGGCCCTCTGCAGAATTGCAATATGATCAAAGCTGTTTTTTTGATTTCTGACATTTCTTCTGTGTCTTCTCTCCTTCTTACCTCTCTGAACTCCAGTGTCTTGGGATCCCTCTAGGATGACTCTCAAATTTTTTATTCAGACTTAAAAAAGTATCCCTTCGCAATTTTTTAATATGGTTAAATTTTTAGTTAAAATATATAAATTTAATGGTGAAGTCACATTGGTGGTGTTATTTGAAACTTCTGAAAATCTGCACAGGCTACTGCTACTCAAACATTCCATCAACTTTATCTTCTGTGACCCTCACAAAAATACTATGCTAGCTAATGTGTTTCCCTATTAAAAGAGAAATTACAGACAAAACTGTGAAACAGATTATCTGGTGTAGATCAATACAGTGAATGGACATAATTCCCACTAAAGGCAAAGGATCCTGACACTTAACAATTATTAACTTCTCAGTAGGAATAGAATATATTACTTAAAGTGGTGTAGGGATTCCCTGTGACTAAATTCATGGAACTTAGAACAGATGGCAGCTGAGGTGGTCTGAGCTTCGCACCCCCAAGGAACCCAGGACATAACTGTAGCAAAACAGGGCTTCCATTTTGGAAAACTGGACAAATGATGCATTATGTTTTTACAAAAGGAACTGTGACTGAGGTATTAAGGAAAAAGATGCACAAGGATTAAGGCTTACCATCCTGAAGACTAGCAAAGCCTGAAGGTGAAAGACTTCTTTTTGTTTAAGATTGAATTATGAGGATTGTGGGTATAACTCAGTAGAATATGTGCTTAGAATGTGTGAGGTCATGAGTTTAATCCTCAGTACCACCAAAAAAAAAAAAAAAAAAAAAAGGATTGTATTATAATGGGTGATGTAGGTAAAGGCCAGTGAGAGCAAGTTCCACAAATATGTAGTTTTATTACATACACTTAATTTTTAAATAAAATTTGAATATGATTATCACATGGCTAGAAAGAAAAATGACTCATCCAAGTGATGACTAGAATTGATTTTCCTACAATGCCTTTCACTAAATTCTGCTGTAGAAGATTTGTGCTAAAACCTAAGGACCTAAGGTCTGGGACTCTGGCTTCACTCCTATAATTTACATGCTTGATGTGCTTAACCTGGGGTATGCAATAGACTATGTGGCAGACTCACAAAGCGCAGGAATTCTCCCATACTCTGATTTATTGCTAAGTACAGACATAATTGAAGAAAATAAGTTTTAGAGGTTAATGAAAATAAGGCAGCAATCTTTTTTTGTCATCTAAAGTATTTGGACCCCAAATTTTTGTGTCAGATTAAGAACTCTGTAAGTACAATGCATTTTTGTGTTGTTGGAACTCAGCGAAAGTTGGTGTAGCTTAGTTGCATATAACAAGATAATACTGAATTGTTTTTCAACCATTAAATTACCACATGAATACACAATGAGAGATATGTAGAAGCAGGTGTCTATTGCTTCCCTGCTTTAAAGTCCTGATTGTCACTGTATTCAGACTTGGCCCGAATGTACCTGATTTTGAGTTTCTTCACTCTTTCTTCAGCTGAAGTATGACCAAGTCTCTTAGAACTGATACTCTACACTGTTTTCTTCATTAAAAATAATCCTTTCCAATTGTGATTTTTTGACAACCCTGCATGTCAACATTCACTCTGTGTCTCTGGGACCACGCTTTATCTTCCATGAATGGTTCATCTCCAAGAGGAATTTGGGCAAATGAGAAAAGATGTAGTTTCTCTTGTTAACTAGAGAGACTCAAAGTTGAATGAAAATTTGACACAGTATTTGGCCTTTTGCTATGATTTTTTTTTCGGACAAATGGAGTTACAATGTGAAATTTGCTGGTATCTTGAAATGCAATAGATTGCTCCTAATATAGTTCACGTAATCATCTTCATTTAAATTTCTGCAATGGCTCCTAATAACTAGGACATGGATATAAACCAAAGTCTAGTACTCTGAAGTGATCTGACTTGTGGTTTTATTTACTTACCAAATAAAATTTGAGTCAGTTCGTTTACTTACAAAACAACTGACTCTTCATCTCGGAAAGAAACAACTCCTCGCTCCTTGTAATTTGTTCCACTCTACAGATATTGAGACCATTTGTACTGCATCTTTAGCATGATTTATTTGAAGCTTACTGTTTTAGCAAAACTGCCAAAGAATATTGCATGATTTATAATTCCAGAAGATGTTATTAGTCTGTTTTGCTTGTTTTAAAAATAAGCAGTGTTTTAAGTTGTCTTGTAAAGCCTAACTTAGTTTACACTCCCTCAAAAGCACACCTCTAATAGAGCATTAATCTGCAGGATATATAAAAAACTCAAAAAACTTAACAGAAAAAACAACAAATAACCCAATCAATAAGTGGACTAAGGAACTGAATAGGCACTTGGCAGAAAAGGAAACATGATCAGTCAACAAATATATGGAGAATGTTCAGCATCTCTAGCAATTAGAGAAATGCAAATCAAAACTACCCTGAGATCCCATCTCATTCCAGTCAGAACTGTTATGCTAAGTGAGATCAGCCAATCCCAAAAATCCAAAGGCCGAATGGTCTCTCTGATAAATGAATGATGATGCATAATGTGGGGTGGAAGGGTGGCAAGAATGGAGGAAGGATAGATAGCATAGAGGGAAGGGAGGGATGGGGGCGGGTGGGGGGTAAAAATAATAACAGAATGTGTGACAGATACCATTGCCCTGTGTACATGCATGAACGCACAGATGGTGTGACTCTACTTTGTGTACAACCAGTGAAACAATAGCTGTACTCCATTTGTGTTCAATGAATCAATAAGTAAATAAATAAAAAAAAAAGAATACAAGTAACAATAAATGTTGGCAAGAATGTGGGGAAAAGGTACACTCATACATTGGTGGTGGGACTGCAAATTGGTGCAACCTCTATGGAAAGCGGGATGCAGATTTCTCAGATGGAGTGAAGCTCTCAATCAACCCAAATGTCCACATTGATTCCAGAGCTCTTCATCCTGCCTGTGAACATAATAAAATCAAATAGGTTAGTGCCACCATCCGTCCTCGGCTCCCATGCTCATGTGGACTGGAGATATTATTGGATCATCTTTCATGTGCCCCAGATTAGTTCAGACCCCTATTTGCCATACTCTCCCTTCTTCTAAAGCATAAAACCTCCCTGCCTTCCCCTGCTTCCAGCAGATGGTTTTCTTTTCTATTTCATAGAAAAGCCACAAGAAATTAACTTTAATTTCCTGCCATCAAACCTGTGGAAATCTGCACATGCACATTTATTCTTTTTCCTTCTATGCCCTTCAGAACTGACATTTCCATCTCAGTCCTAGATGTCTTCTCCTCTCCCAAACTCATGTTGTGTCTTTTCCTGGGAAAACACGTTGCTGCCGATTATCCCTTTCTCTTCTAGGACATGCCCTCAAGGCTGTCTTGTCTTTGCAAATAAATCATTGCCTTGCCCCACTGTTATTTCATGTGCTACTCTATCTCCTTGCCCCCCTCAGAAAGAGGCTTTTGAAAGACACATTTAAACTTGCTGATCATGGCAAGCAAAATAAAGTTCCCCTAAGGATGTCTGTGTCCTAATCTTAAGAATGTGTGCTTATGTCATTTTACATGGCAAATGGGAATTAGGGTTGTAGATGGAATTATGGTTGCCAATTAGCTGGCCTTAAGATAAGGAGTGTTTTTGTATTATCCAGGTGGTCCAATGTAATCTCAAAGTTCCCTTAAATGCAAAAGAAGAAGGCAAACAAATCAGAGTTAGAGTGATGTGATTGATAAAAATGCAACAACTATTGCTGGTTTTGAAGATGGAAAGGCACCATGAGCCAAGGAATGCAGGCAGTTCTAGAGGCTGAAAAAGGCAAGAAATTATCCTCCCTTAGAGCATCCAGAAGGAAATGCTGTTCACCAACACCCTTAGTTTACCCAGGAAGACCCTTGACCTCCAAAACTGTTAAGGTAATAAGTGTGTATTGCTTTAAGCCACTGTTTCTGGCAATTTGCTATAGCAGCAATAGGAAACTAATATGCTGCCTTTTCTCTTTCACTTCCTATTAGGTCTATAATCTATTAGAGAAAATTCTTTCTTTTAATAGTTGCATTAGTCAGTGTTCTCCAGAGAATCAGAGCAACAGGCTTTATCTGTCAAGCATCTATCTACATACTATAATGTATTGGCTCTCTACTACAATGTCATTGTATAAATGGGAGGAAATTTACTCTGGGGACAAATAAAAAATTAATTAGATTATATGTAAGCATTTCAGGTAAAGAACAGTATCAAAATTATGTTAGGCAATATCCTGAATTACTTGGTTCAGTAATTTTTTCTGGCCTTAAGGATAGATAGACTAATGATCATATAAAGAGACATTATTAGACATTATTAAAACAGGAAACACCTTGTTTTTTTCCTGAAATCCCCAAATCCAGACATTCAAGAAAAAAAGAGAAAGCACTCCTTTATCTTAGAACCTGACTATATTGTTCATATGCCATACTGTTCACTCATTTTAAGTGGTGTTTTGGATTATTCATCTATATATGTGCAATTATCACCACAATTTTAGAATATTTTTATCACTTTGAAATTAAGTGCAATACTCTTTAGTTATCAAACTTTGTAGCCATCCCTTCAGCCAAAGAAGCCACTAATTTGCTTTCTACATTTTAGATTTTCCTATTTCAGACTTTTAAACATATGAAATCATATGTGGTCCTTTGTGACTAGTTTTTTGACATAGCATAATATTTTCAAAGTCCATTCAGATCATAACATGTGCCCGTAGCACATTCCTTTTCATGGCAAAATGATAGCCACATATGTTTAATCCATTCATCAGTTGATGGACTTTTAGCTCGTTTCAATCTTTAGCTATTATTAATAAGGCTGCCATAAACATTTTAAATGTAAGTTTTGTGTGGACCTATGTTTTTACTTTTGTGTGGGTATAGAAGTAGGATATTCTTGGTTATATGGCAGCACTATGTTTAATTAATGGAGTTACCACCAGACTATTTTCTAACATGGTAGCACATTTTGCATTCCCTCCAGCAGTGCATGAGGGTTCTGATCTTTCTACAACCTCATCAAAACTTTTTTTCTTTAACTTTTTGATTCAGCCAGGCTGATGGGTTTGAGATGGTATCTCGTTGTGATTTTGATTTGCAATTATCTGCTCGTAAACAATGTTGAACATTTTTTCATATGCTTATTGGACATTCAAATATCTTCCTTGAAGAAATGTTTATTCAGTCATTTTCCCCTTTGTAAATTGCTTATTTGTCTTTTTAAATATTGAGTTATGAGTTCTTTATACATTCTGGGTGTTAGATCCTTAGCAGAAATATGTTTTTCCATTCAGTGGTCATTGTTTTCACTTTCTTGATGATGTCCCTTAAACTCAGAGGTTTTTAGTTTGATGAGGTCCAATTTATTTTCTTTTGTTGCCCATGCTTTTGGTGTCAAATCTCAGAAAGCCTCCCCAAATCCAAGGTGATGAAGATTTATTCCTCAAATTTATACTAAGAGATTTGCAGTTTTAGCTCTTGTGTTTAGGTCTTTGATCTGTTTTGAGTTAACTTTAGCAAATGCTGTAAGGGTCCAAATTCAGCATTTGCATGCAGATATCCAATTATCTCAGAACCATTTGTTGAAAAGACTATTCATAGATGTGGGTTTATTTCTGGACTGTCAGTTCTATTCCATTGGTCTTATGTCTGTCCTTTTGCCAGTACCATACTGTCTTGATTACCATTACTTTGTACTAAATTTTGAAACTGGAAAGTATGAGTCCTCATATTTTATTTTTCTATTTCAAGAACGTTTTGGTGTTAGAGATTCCATGTAATGCCACATGAGTTTCCAAATCAGCTTGCCAATTTCTGTAAAGATGTCAGCTAGAACTATGAATCTGTAAGCCCATTGGGGGAGTGTTCATGTCCCAACGCTGACAAGTCTTCTTTCATTTATTTAGATCTTCTTTAATTTCTTTCAATAATATTTTTTGAAGTATAAGTTCTGTATTTATTTTGATGATTTTCTATCTATTTTAACTTTTTGATGCTATTGCCAATGGTATTGTCTTCTCATTTTCAGATTTGTTCATGGTAAAGTTTTGGAAATACAATTAAGTTTAGTATTTTCATCTTATATTCAACAGCCTTACTGAACTCATTAGTTCTTTTTATTTTAGCAGTTCCTTAAATTTTCTGTATATATAGATTTACATGTGAATAGAGATAGTTCTAGCTCTTCCTTTCCAATATTGAGGCTTTTTAGTACTTTTTCTTGCCAAATTACCATGACTAGAAACACTAATACAACACTGAATTAAAGTTTTGGACTGTGGAGATAGCTCAGTTGGTAGAGTGCTTGCCTTGCAAGCACAAGGCCCTGAGTTCAATCCCCACACTGCAAAAACAAACAAACAAACAAACAAACAAAAAAAAGTTTTGAACATTTGTGCCTTGTTCCTGTTTCAGGGAAAAAAATTTGGTCTTTCAATATTCAAGTTAATTTTAGTTGTCCGTTATCTGTAGATGATCTTCATCATGTTGAGGAAGTTTCTTTCTACTCTAGGTTTGCTATGTATTTTATCATGAAAACATGTTGAATACTTTCTTCAAATCTTTTCTCTGCTTATATTGAGATGATGTTCCATGTGCTTTTGAGAAGTGTGCACACTCTTGTTGGTAGGTGGAGTATGCTAAATAAAGATGTCTCTCAGGTTTGATCGTTTTATAGTCTTACACAAGTATTGTTTTTCCTTACCACTCTTCGGTCTATTGTTTTGCCTGTTCTAGAAAATGGAAACAACCTATTATTGAATTAAGTTTTTTTTTCATAAAATATTTCCAGTTCAATAATGACTTTAATCAGTGATGTGATTATAAAATTGATTTGTAGCTCCTCAGGGAGTAAAACAATATTTCTTAATTCACCAGTAACTCTTTATTAATCTGCTTGTTTATTTATTTATTTATTTTAATTTATTTTGATTCATTGCACATGAGTGGGGTACAATTGTTTTTCTGGTTATACATGAAGTAGAGTCACACCATTTACATAATCATACATGTATATAGGGTATTCATGTTTGTCTCATTCTGTTATTTTTCTCCCTCCCCCTGCAATCCTGTCCCCGACCCTCTTTTTCTCTATGTGATCAATCCATCCTTCCTCCATTCTTGCCTCCCTCCCACCCTGCATTATGTATCATCATCCACTTATTAGAGAGATCATTCGGCCTTTGGCTTTTTGGGATTGGCTAATCTCACTCAGGATGACCATCTCCAACTGCATCCATTTACCTGCAAATGCCATAATTTTATTCTTCTTTATGGCTGAGTAATATTCCACTGTGTATATATACCACAGTTTCTTTATCCATTCATCTATTGAAGGGCATCTATGTTGGTTCCACAATCTAGCTATTGTGAATTGAGGTGCTATGAACATTGATGTGGCTGCATCACTGTAGTATGCTGATTTTAAGTCCTTTGGATAAGTACCCAGGAGTGGGATATCTGAGTCAAATGGTGGATCCATTCCAAGTTTTCTAAGGAATCTCCACACTGCTTTCCAGAGTGGTTGTGCTAATTTGCAACCCCACCAGCAACGTATGAGTGTACCTTTTTCCCCACATCCTCACCAACACTTGTTGCTTGTATTCTTGAAAATAGACATTTTAATTGGGGTAAGATGAAATCTTAGGATAGTTTTGATTGCATTTCTCTTATTACTAGGGATGTTGAACATTTTTTCATATATCTGTTGATTGCTTGTAGATCTTCTTCTGTGAAATATCTGCTCATTTCCTTAGCCCATTTACTTAGCACAAAGGTCATCAGTAACTCTTAAACCTTAATTTTCCTTCTTAAAAGTGGAATACTAGCCGGGTGTTGTGGCACACGCCTGTAATCCAAGCGACTTGGGAGGCTGAGTCAGGAGGATCGCGAGTTCAAAGCCAGCCTCAGCAACTTAGCGAGGCCCTAAGCAACTCAGTGAGACCCTGTCTCTAAATAAAATACAAAATAGGGCTGGGGATGTGGCTCAGTGGCCGTGTCCCTGAGTTCAATCCCTGGTTCAAAAAAAAAAAAAAATGGAATACTAATCTTTGCATTGCTTATTTTAAATGAATGATATTTAGGTCAGACCTGACAATGTATATAAACATTTTGTACTTACACAGGCAACTATATAGTGACACTTACTGGGGGCTGATTTTCACCCTGTAAGTGACATTTTGTAACGTTTGAAAGTATTTTTGATCTTTGCAACTTGGTATGTGGTATGGGAATCTAGTGGGTAAAAGCCAGGGATTTTACCAAATATCCTTAAAGTTAAGGACAGCTCTACCACATAGCATTATTGGGTCCAAAATGTCAATAGTGCCACTATTAAGAAACACTGTGCTATGCAAGAGGAATCCAGCAGTTGCAGAATTAAAGCTAAGATACAGTGTTTATAAAATCATGGAGTGTTTGAATAAGGGGAAATTAAGCTTAATTTCAAATTATGAATGTCATAAACAAGGATATATCCTTTTGATCTGGAAAAAATAAATTTATTTGGATCTTATACTGAGTTGTTTTACATTATACATATAATGTAAAAATAAATTATAATATATTATAATTATAATATATTATATTTATATTTATATAATACATAATATAATATAATATAATATTTTAATATATAATATATTATATACAATACAATATAATATAATATATTATTTTATCATATCTGTAAAAATAAATGTGACATAAAAATTCTAGGTCCTCCATTTCCCACAGAAAATAGTACAATAATAGTAATAACACTGGGAAAAGAAAAAAGCATGAACTTATTGTCACAGACCAAAAACTTGTATAAAATTGTAAGTCAAACATTAGAAATCAACACACATCGTAAGAAAAAGTAAGACCTTGTAGTCCGGAGAACAGAATAATTTTCAGCTAAAATAAGGCAACTCGGTTGCAAACAGAAAGAAAGGTAGGTATTTCTGGGCCTCACGACATAGAGCTTCTCTAGTTAAAAAGACCATTGAGCAACCATCTAAAGCAAACACAGTGGGGGAAATATTTAACCACTGTTAACATTTTGTATTTTTCTAGAAAGAAAAGGACTTTAATAAATTATCACTGAGCCTAACTGTATTGTGGAGATGGGTTTATGTGAGTTCAGAAGATATTTCAATTTCTGTTTATTAAGGGAAACCAAGGATGCCTTGGAGGACATCTTTGAGTTTTTATTATGATACATGAAAAACAACTCTGATTCACCTCAATATTTCCATGAGTTACATTCCCAGAAACAGAATGTAGTCCTGAGCAAGGATGGCAGTTAAGTGTCATTAGCACTCTGATTATTTTGGTATCTCGGAGTTCTGTGCAATGTACACTCAAAGCTAATTCGTTCTTACACCTATCCCAGGAAGACATAAACACAATCAAAGGAAAATGGCAATTTCAATTACTAAACCATATTTCTGATATGTTCATTTTAGTCAAACTGCAAACTTAGAGTTAAGTCTTTCAGAAGCTTTAAGGTTTTCAAAAGCTCCTTAGAAAACCTTGCAGGCAAAGGAGTCTTAGAATCACACATTGTGAAGCTGAGTATTCAATGAGAATGCAGATAATAAGAACTTAGCAAACCATTAGCATGCAGCTGTTTCTTTCCTTAGGGAATAATTTTTCGAACAAGTGGACCTCATTCTTTCTGGGCTGCATCATACCACAGAACACCTCAGGAACAGGCAACATTTGCAAAAATTTTTAATACAATGCACCATCCTCAGAACTTTTCAAATGGCTCACCGTCAATCTTGCATGTGATTAAGATCTATGAATTTCATAGGATTCTTTTTTATGATAGGCCACTAATCACTCTTGATCCTATGATAAATTTAAATGCTAACTAATCCACTTTGAATAGGGATTAAGCTTCAATGTAGGAGGAAAGTATTCATTAGAATTCATTACATCAATTTGTAATCTGAATGATGCATCTTCTAAATAAGGTACTGTGGTCTCTAGTGATTGTTAACTTGGAGCTTAAACATCCTTACTACTAATTATTAGACAGAGTGATAATATTGTAATAGTTAAGGGAGAGCTCCCCCCTCCACCTACCACCTTTACTATCTCCAAATATTTAGTGGTTATTATCGTTAACACAAAGGATGCCAAAAGAGAATAATCGCCATAGTAGAAGGCGATTCAGATTTCTTATGTCAAGAATAATTTGATGTGCATGAAGAATGGCATACATATTGCAGACCTCCTTATTTTGATGTATGCTTTATTCTTGTTGGGTTCATTGTTGTCAAATTATTTTATAAATTCAGGATGAAAGCTAGTTAATAATCTATCACTGTCTTATATTTTCCATATTTGAAGTGAAAACATCTAACAAACACCACTGAATGAAATTTGAGTAATAGCTTCCAAATCTGAGTAATATTTCATTGCAAATAATTGCCACTAGAATACAGTAACTTAAATTTTGATCTCAGGATATTCAAGCCATGAGATCAGAATAAATTAGACATTCCCCTTTCCTTCCCATTTAAAAATCAAAGAGTTTGTAAGTAGACATTTGAGAAGTGAATGAACATGAATTGTTTCTAGGTGTCTGTGCCTATGAAAATACTTCACTTAATTTAAAATACTGAAGCATAGCTGAAATTCAGTGAATTGTTCCCAAATTTTAGTGTTATGCTTGTGTAATTTGTCATAAAATTTGATGTTCTGCTTAACATTGTGGCTTTTTAAGGTTCAGTTTTGCTTTGACTTTTGGTAGGCACTGTGCTAGTGCTCTACGGGAATTAACTCATTTAGCGTGAACAATGGCAGTACTATTAAAAATCTCATATTATACTATTGTGTGGTGGGAGTCATGAGGCTCAGAGAGGTTAAACAACTTGTACAACATCACACAGCATGTTCATGGTAGAGCTGGGACTCATTTCTAGGTTGGGCAGCACTGGCATCCAAGCTCCATTTATTCCACCATACTGCCATGTGGATGTCTCTCCTTTCAGTGGTTGTATCCTCCCAGCCATCCATTTCCTGTACTTACAGGCATGTGTTTTGGCTTGCAAAACAGAATAACTCCTAGCTCCCCTTCTTATGCTCATGATTGAATTCTTTTTACTATTCTGTAATGAAGGGAGCTCAATTCATTTTTATAACTCTAAAGTGGCTCTAATGAAAATCCATTTTTATAATCCTGAAGTTTCTCCAATTGCTGTTATAGAAAATTTCCAGAACATTGCTCCAATTCTTGTATTTATTGTTTTATGCCTCACTTTTGAAGTCCAGTTCAGTGCTGACTTCCTAGCATGATAACATTATGCTTATAAAGGACTTGGTGAAAGAGTTCGACTGCTTTGATTTTGACCCCAGGTCCTTCATAGACTAAATTTTCCGTCTTCATCCCTTCATTTTCTGTCTCGGGTCTTACATATCTTTTTATTCTCTGAATCTTCTTCAGTTTAAATTGTACATGTTAACCAATATTGAATAGTTTATGCTGTGGAAACACCGAAATTTCATCACATGAACACAGTAAAGACCCCCTTTTCTCTTACAGCCCTCTCTCAGGAGCAGGTAGTCTCTAAGTTTCCAGGGAAGAGGTGCATTAATGGTGGAAATGCACTTGTTCTTAACTTTCTTAGACCAAGAAGCGTATGTTCTAGTAATAACTAGTTGATGGACCCAACTTAAGAGCAAGAATTAGTGAGGAACATAGGGAATTCATGGATTATGTGATGCAATTTAATATTTTTTCCCACAACATATTAAGATTTCAAGAAAATGTTTTAAAGTTGCCATTCTTTTCTGTGAATGAATTTATGATATACTTAAACTATTTTCTCATACATACGTGGTCTAGATATCTCTGTATTATTAAGAACCTACGAAATAGGAATACTCTTTAATACTTACTTTATAATATTTTTCCATACTTGTAATGGACATTGGATGATTCAAAGTCAGATAAGAAAGTGTGATTTGGCTAAGTCCATGAAATGCAAGGAAAAAACTTAAAAAGAACAAAACCTAATTTCACCATTGTGTTGCAAATCCATTCAATTTCTCTTGTGCAATCCCCCATAAATTTTAAAAAGTGGAATGTATACATTAAGAAAATTCCCAAAAGAGTACGTTACAGATCAACACTACTGACCTATGTTATTGTGAAAGTGTAATGGGAGGGTCTCTTTGTTTATAGAATTCTATGATAAACAAGTATGTCAGATTATCTCAGCTTACATAATTGTTTTTCAAAGAGGAATAGAAGTAACGTTTCAGTTTGGAAGCTCTTTGTAAATAGGCAAAATAGTTAATATGTTAATATATCCCTATTAGATAATAAGGGTGGACATTTGTATAAAATTTATGAGGTTATTTCTTTTGAGAGTGTAAATATGTCCTTATGGAGATAATTTGATCCTAGAGGAAAACAAAACTATTTTTGTTTTAACTAGGTTAAAGACAGTTGTCTTATATAATGAACCTCTAACTTGTAACTTTCTTTACAGACTTAATCTCTAAATTCTAAAATCTTCCCATAGTGACTTCCATCTGATAGTCTCAAATTTATATATACCATGACATGAACTTCTTTTAGTATTGAGATTTCAGGTTAAATGAAATCACCAGCCAGTGTACAATTTTTATTCCCAACACCACAACCTGTGTGAAACAAAGATACTGGATATTGGATAGAAAGAAATATTAATGTAATAGTGGACTACTGGCACTTGACATGCGGAGAGAATAACACTTAAATTGACCAATTATTTGTTTATGTTTCTTCATATCACATAATCTACTTGGAAGTCAATTTTAATGAATCAATACTTGCAAAACTCTTAGTTCACGGTAAGAAAAATGTAATAAAAATAAGCCTTGATCTTTCGACTTTCTTTCTCTTTTTATTACATTTTTTAAGATCAAATTTTTTGATAGCAACATGTTGCAAATTGTCTTTAGTTTTTTATCTTTGCCACTGTTGAATTTAAAAACTGTTTTGAAATAGTGGGTTTTACATATAACTTTCATTATAGTAATTATATTCTTGTTTTATTTTGTTGAGAGTAAAAGTAATATTATTTTTGTCACATTTTTTTTCTGTCATTTGTAGGCCAAACTTAAGATAATAATGCTTTTTTTTAAGTTGGCATCAAAATATTCCTGTCAACATTGGAAGGAGTAAAAAGATTGCATGTTTGCTTCCAATCATGCAAATGGGCTCTGCAGGCATTCCATATATTCATACAGAACTTTCTTCAAGAATGTTGCTGGCTGAATACAAATACCTTCACTGCCCTGAAATTTGTCCCAGTCAAATCCTGTCTTTCAAACTCTATATAATAGAAGGCTTGGGTCTCTACCAAGTCCTCGTTTACATATTTAAGCAGAATTTATTTCCTTTCTTCCCCTTTTGAAAGAACTGGCCCTGCCTTTTGGCATTCATGCTACCCATCCCTTGTTGAGGTTGCTGATCTTCCTGGTTGGAAGTTAGAGAGGATCATAATTTGTAGATACAAAAAATGTCAGATGTACCACTGAGCAATCAGGCACAATATGGCTTTGGTTCTTCTCTATTAACTACAACACAGTGGTAATTCTCTTACTACCAGAAAGAAAATCTTATTGACTATTATTCAGCAATTTCTAGAAATTAGGTAGGTTGAACAAAAGCTGAAGGATAAGCTGTACAAAATGTGACCAAGACCAGAGTTTGCAAACGCATGGTATATATTTGCTAGAAAGTTGTGCTTTGGTCTCACACGCACACACACCACCACCACCACCACCACCACCACCACCACCACACACATGTACATATTTTATTTGCTTTATTTTAAACATTCTCACTAGATTTTTTTTTTAAATATTGGGATTTTTTTTTTGTGGGACATACCTGTAATCCCAGGGACTCCTAAGGCTGAAGTAGAAGGACTGCAAGTTCAAAGCCAGTCTCAGCAACATTGTGTGACCCCGCCTCAAAATTAAAAAAATAAAAAAGGACTGGGGATATAGCTCAGGAGTAAAGTGCCCCTGCATTCAGTTCTCAGTACTGCTGAATAAAAAATATAAAATAAAAAATTGGGATATTTTTGCACAAAACTTCAGATTCCAGTGTTTCTTCAAAAATCAGAAGTTCTAGAACACTGGACTGTATAGAGGGTGAACATCATTTTGCTATATATGTGTGGGTTTATTTCTGGACTCTTTATATGACCTTATTGACATATTCTCTATACTTTTTCCAACATCACACTTTCTTGATTTCTATTGCTTTGGAATAAGTTTAGAAGTCAGGTATTCCTCCAATATCATCCTTTTCCAACATTAATTTGTCTTTGATTGATTTAGATTCTTTGCATTTCCAAATAAATTTTAGGATAAGCCTGTCATTTTCCTGTTTTAAAATATGTTTTAGTTGTAGATGGACACAATATCTTTATTTATTTATTTTTATGTGGTGCCAAGGATCGAACCCAGTGCCTTGCACATTCAAGGCAAGTGCTCTACTACTGAGCTACAGCCCCAGCCCAAACCTGTCAATTTCCATAGAAAATTTCTTGGTAGGACATTGCTCAGTACTGCATTGAATTTATAGATGAGGTTGGTGACCATTGACATTCTAATATATATATTAGAATATATATCTTCTAAATCCACAAATATGGTGTAGGTGTATCTTTACATTTCCAAGCCCTTTTAAATTTCTCTTTATTCTTTATAGTTCTTGTGCAGAAATTCCACCTGTTTTTGTTAAAATTTTTCCTGAGTATTTTATATTTTGGTGTTCAGTTGTAAATACCATTATACTTTTAATTTCATTGTACAATTCATCATTGCTAATATTAAGAAATACTACAGATTTTTCTCATTAACTTTATGTTCTGTGACTTTGTTAAATTTACTTATTAGCTGTGAAGTTTTTCGTGGACTCTTCATGACATTCTACATAACTGTGCTATTTGAAGTAACAATGGTTTTAGTTTTTTCTTTTCAATTTTACCCACATATTTAATTTACTTTCTTATTGTATTGATTAGGACTCCCAGTATAATGTGGAAGAGAAGTTATGAGAGAAGCATTTTTGTCTTATTCCAGATCATAGGGAGAAAGCTTTGTCATTAAATGTAATAGTAGCTATGGGTTCTATGTAGGTGACTTTTCTCAGGTTGAGAAAGTGTTCTTGTATCTTTAGCTGGGTAAGTTTTTTTTTGTCTTTAAATCATAAATGGAAATTGATTTATTCAAGTGCTTTTTCAGTATCTCTATTATGTGATATTTCTCTTTGAATGTCATGAATAATATTTATTGATCATCAAATGTCAAACCAATCTTGCATTTTTAGCATAAATCCCATTTTGCTATTATATATTATTCTTTCCAAATATATTTCTGGATTTGACTTGCCAATACTTAATTAAGGAGTTTGGTACCTATATTCATGGGGATACTGGTTTGCAACTTTCTATTCTGATAATGTCCTTGTCTGATTTTTCTGTCAGAATTATTCTGCCCTCATAAAATGAATTAGTGTGTGTTCCTTTGACTTCCAATTTCTGAAAGAATTTGTGTAAAATTGGTATTATTTCTTTTCTAAATGTTTGATAAAATTCACCTGTGAATCTGTCTGAGCATGGTTGGAAGTTTTAAGTTATTAAATCAATGTAGATTCTGATAATCTAGTTCTTATAAATGTTTTCATAATTTGCATTTTCTTAAAGAAATTGGTATGTTTCACTTGTATCACTGAAGTTACCAGTATTAAGTGCTTGTAATGATCTTTTTAAATCTTAAAATCCAAAAAGTCATTAGTTACAATCTTTCACTCAATGTTGGTACTGGAAATTTGTTCTTTATTTCTTTTTTCATTGGTAAGGTCTTTAAAAATTTTATCCATTTTGTTAATTTAAAAAAAATTGTTGACTTTATTGAGTTTTTATATTTTGTTCACTACTGATTTCTGTATTTATTTTTGTTTTCTCCTTTTTTTCTATTTGATTTGGAGTTAATTTGCTTTTATTTTTCTCACTTCTTAACAACATATAAGCATAGATCATTAACTCTCCATCTTTCTTTTTCCTTCTGTAAGCAATGAGATATAAATTTCCCTCTACGGATGCTTCAGCATCTGTTGTATTATTTTCATAGCTTTTGTTTTTATCACAGCTTTATTACTGGATTTCCTGATAAAATATTTCACATTATAGCTTTAATTATAGCATTGATATTTTAAAGACATAACATGGCAATGCTTTCAGGGCATTGGCAAATAACTCTTTTAAAAGTCAGAAACACATAACATTTTCTGGTAAAGAAGCTTTCACTGTGAGAAAATGTGCTTTTTAGACTAATTTTTTAAAAAAACAATATTTGAAAAATAGCAAGTCATCAAGTTACATGTGAACTTTATTGTCAATTATATATATGTATATATATATATATATACATATTTGATGAGCTATGTGGCTCTTCATTAACATAGGTTTAAGCATTCAAAAAGGAAGAACAAAATCAATCAAAATTAATCTTAACATCTTTTAATGTTAGTCAAGCCTGAAATCAGACTCTCATGAGTGATGTCTTCTTGCATATATGTTTATTTCAATTTGTCCAAACTAAAATGTAAGACAGTTTTGTTTTTAAACTTTTTGTTAATCTTTTTAACAGTTATTCAACATTCTGAGAATCATTGTCACTTGAACAAATAGGAAAATGTTCAATGTAACCAAAATAATTTTCTGAGCTCAACATATTAACCATTCCTTTCCATACTTCTGCACTTTAATGTTTGTTAGATTATCCAATGTGAGACTGTAAAGAGAGATGAGTCCTATTCAGTGGTACCCTTAGAGTTGTAAAATATACATGTCGTTCCACTATGTGGAAATATCCCTTACTCTTCCCCACTCTTCTTCCTTGCCTTCCTTTTCTTCTTCTCCCTTGTTTTAAGTTTGTTATTTCCTTAACGAAAGAGAGTCTACTTTCTTGGAATAAATACACATGAAGAAAAAGCATATGCCAGTTCAGGCTTTTATGTAATTGATTTGGGACATTGGATGGAGTGCAGGGCACACTCTTGACGACCCTTTAGCTAAGTGACTGGTAGTGCTCAGATCCTGCAGGAAGGTCAAGAAAAATGAATGATGAAAAGAAGCTGTGAAATCACCACTGGGAAATGCCACAGCTGAATCAGTTGCATATGGGAGAATAAGAAAATGTAATACTGTTCATGCAAATTGAAGAAGAGAAAAACTTGGAAGAAGTTTAAAGATGTTTAAAAGAAAGGACAGTTGATTTCAAAATAAATATGGTCAATAGATTTGAGGAGGAAATTCACAAAGTAGGAAATAGCTAATAAACATATTAAAATTGCTCAGTTATAATACCTAAAAGTAATTAATGAGGATATAGAACTCCCATGGTGGGAGTATCAAATGATACAATCACTTTGGAAAACAATTTTGATGCACCTATTGTGTTGGATATTTTCCAGTTGTTCCTCTAGATACACTCTCCATCTTTCCTTGCCTTGGGTTTTGTTGTGGTTGCTGGTTTTTGTTTTGTTTTGTTTTGTTTTGTTTTCTATGAGGCCTACCTCATATCTAAAGTCTCCCTGGTTCTCTGGCTTCCAGTAGGTTCAAATATATATTTGAGGATGCAAGGGAAGAGAGGTTATTGTTTTGTTTTCTTGTCTTCCACATCTGTGCTGGGTCCTATACATAATCTATAGCTCCCATCAGATAGTTTACTCACAGAGTTACATTTTCCAGATCCTCATCACTATTGCTTCCCTTGTTACTTGAGGCTTAAGAGTGGCAATGTCCCTTTGTTCTTGCTAATTCCCCAATAGTGCACTTTTTCTCAGATCTCTAATGGTTGACAATGATTATTGAATGGTGTTTATTACATTCTTCTTGAATTTTCCAGTTTGAATTTGTCCTCTGATTCTTGCCAGGAACCCAAAGGATATTCCTAACAAAGTTGAATAGATGCACATCTATGACTTGGCAATAACAGTTATTTGGAATATATCCTTGAAATTCATTGACTTAATCAGCTATGTGTTAATATTCATTGAAATATTGTAAAAGTGAGAGTCAAACATGATTTAAGTGTCCCCAAACCAGGATTATAGATCAATACACTGAGATTTAGTAATACAGAGTCACATTATTAAGCAGTGAACATGAAAAAAGTTGAGCCAATATACGAATATGAGAAAACTAAAAAATAAAATGTCAAGTGTAAAAAGGAAGCTGTGCATATAAAAATTAATGTTTATATAACACTTTCATTGTTTAAAGGTACATACATATACATAAGCAAGAATAAAACATACAAGAGGATTATAATTCAAAATTCAGGAAAGCATTCTCAATAGAAAGAAGAGTGAAATTGTTTAGGAATCTACCATTGGTTTCAGTTGAAAGTACATTTTTTTTTAATGATAGAGGATGCAAACAAAAAACAGGATCATGATCTCTGTTTATGTTCATAAGATAAATTGCCCTTGAGTTGCTTTGTCTTTACTTTTGTTTCCTTTGAAAATGTTGTTATAATCCTCTAAATCCTTTTTTTCCCCCTCCCCCTGTGGTACTGGGAATTGAACCCAGGGGCCCTTTGCCACTGAGCTACAACCCCTACCCTTTTTATGTTGAGACAGAGTTTCACTAAGTTGCCCAGGCTGACCTTGAGCTTGTAATCTTCCTGCCTCAGCCTCCTGAGTAGCTGAAATTACAGGTGTGAACCTGTACTCTACCTGGCTTAAAATCCTTCTTAATTATCAAAGAATAATGACATCGGGTGAAATACTACATACACTTCTGTAACATTGGTGAAGTTTGGGTTGGGATGGAATCCTTCATCTTTGGCTGTCTTTTTTCCTAGACATGGGGAAGAATAAGTATAGACTTAAATGATACCCCAGCTGTCAACTTCTTTCCTCTGAGGACATTTTCAGGGCTGCATAAGATAAGAAACCACGAGACCTTGATAACATCATTCATGAGACCTAGAGAACAAAGACCTCCAACTGGGGCAGCAAAGATTGCTCCTCTCATCTTTTAGCAACATGTTCTTTCATTTATTATAGGATATGTATTATTATGGAGATGGCAGGGGAATTTGAAACAATTGCAATGTGAAGGACTGTTACGTCTATATAAACTTTGTCAAAATTTATTTGTTTATTTTGAGTGTGGATATTAAACTCAGGGCATTGAACATGCTAGGAAAACACTGTGACACTGAGGTACATCCCCAAATCTGCTTTTACTTTGTTTTGAGACAAATCCTTGCTAAATTTCCCAGGCTGGCCTCAAACTTGCAATCCTCCTGCCTCAGGCTTCTGAATAGCTGGGATCCATAGACATTCTTGAAAATATCCTATTGTATCTCCCAAAATAAAAGTGAGTTGAATGCAATCCTTACATTTTCCTAATAAATGCAAGTATTTTTAAAAATTTTATGTCCATGTTAACTCAGAAATACTGGGAAATGATATAGTGTCCTCAAGGTGATAACAATTAGCACATGATAAAACAAAGTAAGATGTTCATTCTTATTAGTAGATTTGAAATATATACATATTCTGCCTAGTTTGAGTCCTTACTTTGCCAATTACTAGCTGTAGATCTTTTCTTTTAATTTTTAATTTTTTAGTTGTACATGGACACAATACTTCATTTTATTTTTTTATTTTTATGTGCAGTGCTGAGGATTGAACCCAGTGCCTCACACATACTAAGTAAATGCTCTACCACTGAACCACAACCACAGCCCCTTAGCTGTAGATCTTAAGCAAGTCATTACAATTCTCTAAGCTTCTATTCCATCCTCATCAAATGGGAATAATAAGAATACCAACACTAGAGTTGCAAGAGGATTACATAATACCGTAAAAGAGAGCCTGGCCATGTGCCATCAGACCTGGCAATTGCACTTCTGCGCATTTATTTCAGAAAAATGAAAAATCATGCTCCCATGAAAATCTGTACATGAATGTTCAAAGCAGTTTTATCTACTATGGTTCCAAATTAAAGTAGATTAATGATTTAAAACATAGATTTCATGATTTAAAATGTAGAATGAACTTTTATTCAGGTATGGTGAGACTGGCAGATTCAAAGACAGTTTGTGATTCATTCACAGATCTAAGAGTAAGGGACACACCACAACATGCGGGGCCACATGGGTAAGGAGAAACACCAGGGCCATTCGGGATGCTGAAGAAGTAGGAAGAAAATATGAATAAGAGCCTTTATTGTGGTTTCTACAGAAAGGATTAAGTATGGCAGGGCAAGCAGGTTGAGGATTGGCTAGTTTGAATCATTTCAATTGTCTCTGGGGTATAGGGGTTGTTTCAACTTGTCTGGTACCTGACCATGGATAATAAGAGTAGGGGAAAATTGACTTGGGTGTAAGATCTTGATGGAGGTGCTATGGAATTTAGACTAGTTAGTTTGCATGTAAAAGTATAGTTGCTAGGGAGTCACTATCTAGAGGAATTTGCTGGTGTTGGGGCCTGTTTTCTTTAGGATCAGTAAGGCCTTATGCCAAAATATCACACAAACCCAACTGTGATGTATCTATGCTGTGGAATACTATTCATCAGTAAAAAGGAATGAATTACTGATGCATGTAACAACTTGGATGAATCTCAACACATGGGATGGTGTGATGGTGGGAGGGATGGTGGTGTTGGTGGTGGTGATGGTAGTAGTGGTGGATGGGGCACTAGTTGGGGTGGTTATGGTGGTTGGGGTGGTGATTGTGGTAGATATATTACTGCCATTGGTGGTGGTGGTTGAAAGAGTGGTGATTGGAGTGACAGTGATGTTGGTGTAGGTAGGGGTGATGTTGATATTGGTGGTTTGGGGAGAAGAGTATTGTAGATGATGGTGGTGCTGATGATATATGGGTACGTGGTATCCTTGTGACTATGCTGTTCTGTACCTTGGTGGTATCAATGTCAATATCCTGGTTGAAATATATATAGTACAACCAATATCCTGGTTGTATATGTTACCATTATGCAAAATTGGTTAATTCATATATAACGTTTCTATGTATTGTTTCTTACAATTACATGTGGTTCTACAAAAATCTTGAAATTAGAAATATAATTACAAAAAAAAAATCCCTGTCACATAGTTGCAGCTTATCAAATATTAGTTATTTAAAAATATTATTTACTTTGAGGTCCTAGTAATTCATTATTGAATGCATCAGATAAGATTGATTCATTAATTTCTAGTATTGATTTAGCAAATATTTGCTGATGCTTATCATGTGTAACATCCCATAAACTAGGTATGAAGGCATGCCCCTCACTCTTATGTTACTCTAATAAAAAGGAGGAAAGAAGGGGATGCTTATTGTTATGACAGGAAGCATAATGAAATAGTTAGAAGCAGAATTTGGAGTCAGGGAGACACCTGTTGAATGCCCTCAATCTGTATTTTCTGTTGCCTCATCTACAAAGTAGTAATGAAAGGAATTTACTCTTTCACTGTCGTTGTGAAGGTTAAGTGAGATACTATATTACCTTAATCTTTTAATAAATATCAACTAAACACCTATTACTTGACTTTGTACTAGATCCTGGGGACCCAACAGTACTTAAAACTATGTCATATATCATAAAGTTTAGAGTCTTATGGGTCTCTGACACTCACAGAGATTTGCTAAGGAATGAATGCTTTCCTTGGACCCTTAAATATCCCAATGCATCTATATTTTGAAATGAGTGAAAGTACCTAAGGTTTGCTGCTGCATACGCTGGATACTTTCTTTGTATATTTCTAAACTGTGTATGTAAGCTTAAATATATATTTCCTTTGTAATCTCATTTGTATGCTAGCTTTATATATGTTTTTATTCGATGGGAAGCAAGTCTTATCACTTACTTAGCAAGTGATCAACAAATAATAACATAAAGATAAAGAAAGTATTATATGAAGATAAAGACAATTTCTTTTAGGAAAAACTTTTGAAGAAAGTGGCCTTTGAGCTGGACCTTGAAAAAAATGGATAATTTCTTCAGTCCTAACTGAAGAAATTTTACTCACATTAAGTTCTCCAAACAAAGGATTTTATAGCAAAAATAAATATTCAATGACATTCTTCATATTTTCAATTGTCTTACCTGTAAATAGCACCTATAAATTTGCAATGCGACTTTGGCTTCTGAGGCTAGAAGATCTTAATACCTGCTTTCACCTGTTTGGGTTTTTGATCTGAATATACTGCAGGAATATAATAATTTTTTAATCCCAGTGTATGCAGTATCTTACTGCTCTGCAATGACACAGTGGGCTTTGAGGTTGGAGCAACAATCATTTATGTCTTTTTAAGTTCCTCTTTTACTCAGTAGTATTTTCCAGAAAATACCCATTCAATAATGGGTGTTTAATTTTTTCCTTTAGAAGATTTTAAAGCGATTGGATATTTACTCTGAAGAAACCCTTAGAATTATTAACAAAGACAGCCTCAAATTTTATGTAAAGAATTATGTAAATGTTTGGATGAAATTTTAATTGTTAGAACTGGAAGATAGAGCTATGTATTTTTCTGAAAGGATTAATGTTCTTGTCATGAGTTTTCTAGTTGACACTACCAAATGTTTGAATTCTTCCTTGTTCAAAACACACGAATGCTTTGATAGTATTTAAAAGTTCCATTTTCCCAAACTTTTTAGTTTCCTTTTATATATCATTTATATTTCTCAAATATTTATTCAGTGTCCTTTTATGTGTTCTCAAAGGTATAATGAAATTTATGGCCTGTTGAAAACCAGAGGTGCTGTTAAAATTCTCAACATACTAGGTGCAATAAAGGAACACGTCAGAGGAAAGTTAGGAACCTAGAGGGCAGGAAAGGATTTGAAGATGTGACACTGAGATGAATTCACCTCAAGGAATGACCGACCACCTCCCAATTTAACAGCTCCATTACCAGATCTGCATGTGGTTGGGCCTTCTGGAACTTCTGATAAAGACTACGAGAAATTATTAACTTCAGCTTAGCTGTAATACAAAAGCATATTAGATATCAGATGGAAAACCCAAAAGTCCTTTGAATCCACCATTTTTCCCTCTGTTGGCACAAGATTTGCTTTTGAGTCTTTATAGATTTGTTTATTTTAATTAAACTTCTACTTCAAGGAAACTATTTTTCTGCCTAGAAAACATCTTTTGTAAAGAGTTTTTATCTTTTGGGGAGAGGTAACATGAGAAGAATTTTTATTTATTCATCCACTTAAAAATAGAAGGTGAATTTCTATTTTTTAAATCAGAAATCTATTTAAATCAACTTGGAAAACATATCTATCATGATTTCATATACAATTATAATATTGCATTCATTTTCTATATATTATTGCAATGATTTGTTGCTGTCTTTTAAGATATTTCATTGACTTCTATTTAGAGAGAATTTAAAAACAGACACAATTCAGAGAACGTTCCCCTATAGTTATTAGGAAGCATGCTATTTACAATATACAAGCTGTCTTGAAATATGATGAGATATTTTGAGGGTGTTGTTTTACTCAAAATGTTGTTAATTTAAAAATCTTTATTCTAAAAGAGAGCCAAAAATCTAATCCTCTGAGACTAATTTGAACATCTGAGAATTGTTCAATGAAAAGGGCAGAATTAAGATAAAGGAAAGGGAATTTGTATTCTCTCACTCATGTTTGTTTCATTTCATTATTAAAAACATTTCTGTGGCAGTTAGGTTGTGATTACCTCAAGTTGACCAGAAGGGCTATACCCCTGTTTAAACATTCTCATGCATGGGACAGAATTCAAAAAAAGAACACATAAAACTTTCTTCAAATTATACCAACATTCTTTCTCCTTGTTTGAAAGAGGAAGAAGAGAAACATCTCCATTTAAATTTGAAATATTACAAAGTTCTGTCTTACCTTTAAATTATATAGTATTATGATGTATGAATAATAAAATCAACCTACTTTATATGTCCTGGCAAATTGGTGCTTTAACATATTGTTTTAATTATTAAAGAAAACCTAGACTCTTCAGTCTGAAGTAGGCATTTTTATTCCTATTTTAGAATGAGGAACTGAGGCTAGGAGATTAATTTGTGCAGTCACATCATGCTAAGAAGTAAAGATTTAAACTCAAAGTCCGTGCCCTGCTCACCTATTCCTGTTCCCCTCTTCTGTTGGAGTCTTTGGAAAGTTGTAGAATCCTTTCCATTTTCTCAAGCCAGAACCTAAATACACCCACAGTTTCAGGTCACACTGCTGACTGATGAAATAGCTTATGCAGGATGGTAACTGGGCTGCTGCCCGGCCAGGTAGGAGGTTCTGGCTGCCACCTGTTCAGGTAGAAGCTGATGGATGAAAGGTTTGGAATGGCTGGCTTCATAGAAACCTGGGTCCCCTTGCTCATCTGCATTCCCCTTGTTTCAGGTCATTTGCATTCATGGAGCATGTCAGGATTCAGCTCAGTAAATTGCAGAGGCTCTGGTGTGGGCATTTCCTTGGTATGCAGGCACAGTTGAAGCTCCTTGAAGATGGTTGGTGCCCCGGGTAGGAAGTTGACCCAAGTGAGTTCTTTGACTCTTGAGAAATGAGCTCAGTTATAAGAGGAAAGAGTGTTCTGAGACTTGAAACAGTGGATGGAGAAAGTGAGTAAAATTGGATTTAAATGGAAATCTGATGTTCATTTGAATTTGTTCCAGTTATGCTTGGAATGCCTGATGCATTTGAATTTTCAAGTTTAGAACAGTATTATGTGAAAATGCCTTGATAATTCCAGGAAAGGAATATGTCTAAGGGGAATGAAGAAGGAAAGGTGTCTTTTATTACTTTCAGCTTTTCCTTAAATCCTTTTAATTATGACACCAGCTTTCCTCTGTAATAGCTTTTCAGGGTACTTTGTGATATGTAACTTTATTTTATTCTTACAATGGATGAAGACTGTAGAAACACAACTAGTATTTTTTCCATTGTATTGATAAGAAAACTGAGGGGCAGGAAGATCACATACATAAATCCATTATTACCATCACTACTGGTGATGAGTTGGTCAAACAATAAAGTTACCTTTGTAAATTTAATCAACTTTATTGTGTAAATCTATTTATATAGATGTATGTTATATATTAAATACATTTTATATGCCTTAACATTTTAAACACATAAATGTACATGCTGACATGGGCTAAGGCCTTTTGTTTATATGTATTTTTAAAGTGTTTATTTTTTTGAAATGTAAATCACACCCTTGTTGATTTTTCATAATTTCTGTTTTTTGAAGGGGGGCAAATACTTGAAAGCATTTTGAAAAGCAATGAGTGTAGCCTTGTTTTATATTTTTATTGTTAATTTTCAAATATTTTATTGTTATCAAATTTAGCATTCTTTTATTTAGCAACTTGCTTTCACTGAATCTTACTAAAATATTACATGGAATTTTTATAGCAAAACAACTCTATTTTAGATCCATAGTCTCTTGATTTACTAGTTGTGAATTTGTGTAATTACAACAAGTACATCTGACATAGACAGGTTTGAGAATGATTGATTCTTATTAAACATGTAATGCTACTAGTGGGAGCAGAAATGTGAGCATACTTTTGAGTAGTTTGCTAACTCCAAGTATTAAATGCACCTAAGAACATGTATGCTTTAGAGATGGAACAATTTAAGTTTCAATTTATAATTTATGGAAACTTATGTCTTGAGTATAAATAATTAAGTTGCGATAAGAGCATATTGGATTACTCTTCTTGGTAGTCTTGAATGTAGTCAAAGATGGAGCTGAAGTCTCATCAAAACATCTACTTATTCAACAAATATTTTTAAAGTACCAATTTTGTGTCAGATACAAAGCCCTGCGGACTAGAGATCCAATATGAATAGAGTAGTAATGAATCTCTACTTTTATGAAATTTAGAGTTCATAGTTGGGGGACCGAGAGAGTCATTAAATAAATTAAGTTCATATGATAATGAAAAATCTATCGAAAATATGAAGTGGGGTTGATAAAAGGACTATAATTTTCAGGACTGGGGAATGTTGATCAGTGGTTAGAGCACTTGACTAACATGCACAAGGCCCTGGACTCAATCTCCAAGGCTGCAAAAAAGAAAAGAAAAAGACAAGACTCTAGTTTTAGGGTCTCACTGCGAAGTTAATATTTCAGAAAGGTTGTGGAAGAATAGGAGTGGGTATTCTTTAATGGTTTGAACACAAGCAAACTGCAGTGGGGAACAAAGGAGACAAGAGAGTTTTTCTTGAAGTCAGTATAGAGGTAGGTGGACCAGCACAGCTGTACCCCCAGCTAGGGGAACAGCAATCACAAATGTTTGAGGGACATGCATTGATTAGTGTGGCTGGAGCAGAGGGGAGAAGGAAAAAAATAATAGATTGTAGCACAAAAATAATGAGTAAGAAGGTAAGAATAGAATGATAAATACAGTATTCTAATCTGTTATTAGACTCTTACTTTGAGGAGTACGGGAAGACATTGGAAAATGTCAAGCAAATGTGAGACATAATTGACAGATGACAAACAGGACCACCCGGCTAAGTTGAGAATGTTTTAAAGAAGGTCAAATATAAAAACTGGTTGACCAGTTAGTAGGCTACTGCAACAGTTGAGAGACCAAGGTAAAGCCTGCAATTTCAAGCAGTAGGATTACAGAAGAAGTGGAGAATGTATAGTGGAACAAAATGAAGTCTGTAAAAATTAAAAAATTAAAAATTAAAAAATTAGAACACAGGAGAGATGAAGCCAGAAAAATAAGCAATTTAAATATTTAACAAATTATCTAAATTGTGTTGTGTCCACATAATGAGTTGTTGTACAAATTGTATGTAGTATGTAGAAAAAAAATTATGACATATTCAATCATGATAGATAGGAGTGTTAAATAAATGTGGTGCATTACATAATAGACTATATTTTTATAAATGCTAAATGTTTATCTATGCTATTTACACATACAAAGCATGAACAGGCATACATAAGGATAATAGATGCTTAAAATGTTCTTATTTTTGCTCTTCTGCATTTTTAAAAAGGTTTTTATTCAATGAACATGCTAGAGATATTAGCGCATTCATTTCTTTGTTCAATCAACAGCTTATTTTTGAGCAGGGACTGTCTTTAAAATTCTTCTCTTGGCTTTGAGAAAGATTAAAAAATGAGGGAGACATAGTTTTTGTCATCAGCCTTCACAATTTTAAAGGTGGAGAGAAAAAATTAAAACACTGCATATACCAATGTACCAAAAAGTCATAGCAATGCAACTACAGAAGCACAAACAAAATATTATGAGGGGTTAAGAGGAGACAAATATTTAGCTGTCAGTGGCATTTGAGTTGGGCTGTGAAATATCAGGGAGGTGTTTTGACAGTTTGTGGAAGAGAATTCTCAGCTGAGGGGAACAGAATTAGCAGAGTTATAGAGGCGGGGATGCATAAGTCTTATTTGAGAAAATAAGTTTCCTAGAATGGCTAGAGTGTAGCTAAAGTATGTAAGTATATTATCAGCAAGTGTGTGTGTGTGTGTGTGTGGGGGGGGGGGTGTTATAAAGATACACAATTGAATAAAGTCAGATATGGAAAGTTGTAGACAATGTGATAGAAAATCAATGCTTGTTTAAGGAGTATATATGTCCTGTGTGACACACATTCGCAGAAAATATATTCAAATTCCATAAATTTATATTCATATATTAGCTAATATTCCAGTTACTTGAATTATTAACTTGAAACTTGTTACAAAATTGATATTTATTTAAAATAAAAATGTACACTTGAATTCCACCCTGTCCAGAAATATTTGCTGGTTTGTTTTGAACTCTACCAGTACAAATATACAGTAAATGTCTATCTGGTTGAAAATCTTGCTTAATCCCTTCATGTACTGAATTTCTTTTGGGAAACAACTGGAAGAATCTAGTTTGTTATATGTAAAGTTTATTAGGAAGAAGGAAATGAATCGTTGCCCTACAAAAGAACGTGGTAGTGATGACTATGGAGGTGTTGGGCGTCTAGTTTAAATTCCTTATGACTGAAGGCTAAGCCCAAACCAACATCTCATCTGCCCTCAGTCACATGGTTGCAGTTTGTAAGTTTGCATTAGTCAACAGCACTTTGAGGGTCTGATTACTTACTTGTGAACATTTGCTCTTGGCTGTAAACTGGTAAATATACAAAGGCTCTGCATGAGAGAGCAATGACATTTTGGTAATTCTAGGGGAAAAAAAGTCAATTTGAACACTTGATTATAAAGAGAGGAAACCAAGATGTTACATTTCGCAGTCGTTTGTCCCCCCCCCCCCACCCCATCCATTTGTAACTGACAGATTGGATTTAACACATGGAAGCTGGAAGACTACTTGTCTTTAAAAACAGTCTAATTACATTTGGAACTTCAGGGAAATAGAAGATTCCAGGATATTTTTGTTTTGAATTTGAAATTGGGGACAGCGCATGCACAGTTGTTTGTTTTCACACTTTATGGGAATGAATCACACCATGTCGACCGTGAGATTTAATTATGTATTTAGCAGAGAAGCTGGCAATGTGCCAACGCAATAGCTAAGCTGCTGGAATAGCCTGTGCAAAGCCCCTTCCAGCTTCCAGACACTGCAAACCTTTCCTAATAGCACGTTTAACACAGGAGATGGAATGGTGTTGATGAGATGCATCAAATCTCAGTGGAATGCTTCTGCTAGGAAACACGATGTTGATGTCAAAAGAAGGGCATTTTTTTGTAGCAAGGAGCAAAGCTGCTGAACCTCTGGGCACAAGGTCTAACTTTAATTGAAGCAATTTGAGCAAAACATGTCATTTCTGCCTGTTCCCATTGTTCTTTTAGACTACAACCGGTGCCTGAACTCTCCATCCCAAACTTTCATACATAACCAGAACTTGCTGCAATATTTAGAGTCTGGGGGGCAAGGAGTAAAATGGAAGTTGAACTTTTTTAAATTTAAAAATTTAGCATAATTTTAATAAGTCTTTTCCAATACCCAATTCAGAACTGGATTGGCTGAGAAAAATTCTTGGATTAAAGTATGTTCAAAGATTTTTTTCTGATAACAGTTAACTAAATAGGTTGTTATTTATGATGGATTCATGAAGGATACTGAGATCAACTAAAAGGGAATAGGCAAGTCTGATATAATTTTGTCATAAAATATATTTCTTTCTTAGATGTGTCTGATTCTCTGATTTTCATTTTAAGGTTTATGAAAGTAGGTAGGACTTGCTCCTTTTTCCTCTTAAGACAGCAAAGCCTAACAAAAGTCTCACATTAGCTAGCATAAGAGA
This sequence comes from Glaucomys volans, assembly GCA_020662805.1. Lineage (NCBI taxonomy): Eukaryota > Metazoa > Chordata > Mammalia > Rodentia > Sciuridae > Glaucomys > Glaucomys volans. The sequence goes on along the minus strand of JAJEJO010000527.1, from coordinate 319,234 downwards.
GGTGCAAGACTAAATTTTTTTTCTGGTTTGCTGTAATCGTTCACCCTGATTGATTAACTGTAGACAGTAATTTAGTTTCTTTGACCTTAGGAAAAAGTAGCAGAAAACAAAACTTCGGTAGAAAAGAAATACCCTAGAATTCAAAGATATAACCTCTAACATTTATATTCTAATAATTATTTTTGTCTGCATTTTTCTTGGTCCATAATGAGAACAGAAATTATACAGAAAGGAGAAATAATGACTTTGAACGTAGACTAGGAAGTGATGCATGTTAATTCCTTCAGTTTATAATAAATTCTTTTTGGAAGCAATATTGGATCTTTTGATCCTTGTTCTGTCCACAGATACACAAGGAATCCCCTGCATTAGCTAAAGGAAACAGACTTGTCCAAGGTCATGCCCTCTTCCAGGAATAGATGTGGGTAAGAGCAGGAAGTGGGTATCTCTGAGATCCTGGCCTCTCATTCCAATTTGGGACAGCTACAGAAGTAATTGAATTTTCAGAACTTCCTCAAGGCTCACATTGAGACCAAGACACAGTTCAGCTTCTCTGTCAACTCAGTCCTCTTTCTTTTGTTACCCCCTTAGTATGTGTGGATACAGGAGCATCCTACAATAGCCTCCTGTACACTAATTCCTTCTGAGTGTGTTTTCCAGGAAATTCAAACTGCAGCAATTTCAGTGTGTGCAAATGAAACTGTGAATTCTGGCAGCTTTTATGTGCATAGGGGTAGTAATAGGCCGAAGAGGCTGGCTAATTCTTTATACCCAGGCTGGAGTGTTCTTCTTTTTATACTCACATATCCAAAATAAACCCATATATTCATAAGAATTCTTGAAACATTCATGTATTGTATTTTAACTACCTGGAAGAACATCCTTCTTTTCCCACTAAAGTTAATTGCTTATTCTGATCCAAAGTATGTGAGATGATTTCAACTGAGCTTAAGTCCTAATCCACGTTTAAAACATCATTTTGGTTTTTGAGGCTAAGCATCATATTTTGAGAATCAGGGTTTTCAAATTAATAAAGATATGCAGCTTATTTTGTTCTCCAGAAGATGTTTCTTTGGATTCTAGATGTTGAACATCATCCTGTTAGGAGCTAGGAAATACTTTGTCATTTCTGTTATGTGTGAAGGACAAAATTCAAAATATTTTCCTAAACATTATTTCCTATTTGTTTTTGAATCTCTATCATTTATAAGCAGAAGTTGCTTTTTCTGTGTGTGTGTTTTGGTGTGTCTGATTAAACCTGTTATTGTGGTTTTGTTTTGACACTCTTGGTGTCAATTTTCAGGAAACACCTGTCTAAAGAACAACACAGAGCTCATCATACAGAAGTGAGCCAGCCATTCCTGCCAGGATTGAAGAGCTCTAGCATCTGTGTGTTCAGGCCAAATGGTGCTCAAACCAGTTTGATTCATTTGCTTAATTATTCTCACTGGATGGAATTTACAATATAGAGATGTGTTCACAAAAAGACCATTTCTGCCAAACCCAAACTGATTTCCAAGTGTTCCTGGAATGTGTAGATATTGATTATTGAGTTAGAACTTTCTCTCTGTTAAGCAGTTCTCCCATTATATGTTTAGATACTTAATACAGATCGTGGTTGACCATGACTGCCTATGTATCTTTTGCTAGCTAAGATTTGCAAATAGAGGATGAAATTAGTTTTTATCCCTGGAAATGAGCAACTTCATAAGTACCCTAACCCTATATTTCTTGCCACTTATGTATACATGCTCACCTTCAAATGAAGAATGGTAACACTAGGTAACTGGGGTGATTCTCAACCTTTATGCTCAGATCCACACAATGCTCCCCCTCTTCATTTTTCAGAGAGTGAAACAAAAGCCAACTTCTGAGGCCTTCTGTTGCTGTGATGATGTGAAGCTTGACTGCTTTCTTCCTTTCCTGGGATTTCCTTTTCCTCTTGGACTGCGACACGAATCTGGTACCTTTTGCAGAGGTAAGATATTGGAAGGGAAGGGTTCCTGCCTGCTATCCTGGTCATCTGTGTACATTGTGAATGCTGAGATGTTCCTTGCTCTTGTCTCATGGTCTCTTCAATCCTAACACTGTTGTGCTTTTTCTATGCCTTCTTTGTGACCTGGCACTCTTTGAAAGGCTTCTGTGGTTCCACTTGTTTGTAGCTCTTTTCTCAATTCTTGTCACCTCCTTTATAGTAGCATACAAACTCTTTCTCTTACAACCCAGATGCTTATTCCACTTCTTCTAAATTCCCTGTCTCTATTGAGGCATTGAGGGAAAAATTCAGGGAGACTTATGAATTCTGTTTACACTATTCCTTGAGATATAGAAATCCTATAATTTTCTCAAGAGCTGGTTACTTGCTTGAATGAAAAATAATACTTTTAATATCTTTTTAATAGTTTTTAATATCTCAAACCACTATTCAACCACAAATTGTGGCAGTCATTTATTAATACATATACCTAGTTTAGACAGGTGGAGCAGAAATCTTGGATAAAGAAAAAAGGATGCACCATGCATGCCTGCTCAGAACTCGTCACCAGGCACCAGAGGGTGCTTCTGAAGCATCAGTGCACTTGTGGCAGGGCTAGGTACCCAGAACAAAGATGGCTGCCTCAGCAACAACCAGGTGCAAGAACTCTCAATGGTGGAGAATGAAAGGCCTCTCCCTCAAGACAGAGGTTTAATTCCTGATGAGACCTGGTATGCTCTTGGTTTCTCAGTCCCTTTAGTTTTCCAATCTGTAAAATGGGTAATTTTAAAAATAATTCAAAAGTTACTGGCACTTATTATAAAAATGATACCTGACAACAATGATTATTGAAGAAAATGGCATGACACTGGAAATGTAGGTCACCTTCTCTTAGCTCCTCTTTCTGGCAGGGGGAAAAGAATCATTGGTAAGAGAAGCACTGAATTGACAGCACATTTACTTAGATGGAATGGAATTGATATTAGAAGGCACTGAATATACTTCAAATTGGTAAGATTAAGCTTCCTGACATCAGAGGACATGGGTGTCTATAAATCCATTTTTCACAAGTGAGTTAAAGTGTCTATAAATTCATATCTTGCTATGATAATTAGATAATTCTCCTTTAAAAATAACATGTAGTTATATTGCATCAGATACAAATGCAGGATTTATTGGCATGAGCTAATTGATTCTAATTAGTTTGATACCTAATTTGGTTTTATGTTTCTGTCTGTGTTTTACCTCCAAATTGAAGACTCTTTACTTTATCAGCTTATACAGCATAATCTGTTAAAACATTTCTAGATAAAGAATATATCATTCCCTTTGAAAGTTATTCATTCCAATCATAAAATGCCACAGGCTTTCTCCTCCCACTACCTCACCCTGCCCCCATTCAGAATTCTCCAGGGAAAAAAATGGTAGGGAGATGAAAGTCCTTTAAGACTTCTCCCTCTAAGAAATGAAGCTCTCTTTTCCCTAATTTAATTAAAATAAACATGACTTGAGAAAGAACAAGAAATACCTGCAGGTTTAATTCTAGTTTCTCTCCATCTGTCAGACCCATATTTTCTGAAATGACCTAGCAGCTGTGCTGCAAAGACACCCTACACTAATGTTCTCCTTTATACACACATAAGACTCTAGCTCTAGTAAATATTTCAGTATTTTATTTTTATCAGGTATGGTTTCCTTTTAAAGATGCCTTTGAAAGCTCTGTGCTTTCCTTGGAAGAGTGGCACATTGGCAATTGAAATGAGTTATTTAGCCATATTGTTGACCTTTGAGAAGATTTGGAATACTCTTCTGGAATACTCTTTCAAACTAAATGACAAAAATACTCTCCTGAGTCACTTTTCAGTGATTCAGTGTGGACCATGATCTGCCACTGTAAGTAGAAATGAACTTATATTCTATAAGTCCTCAACAAAAGGGATCATAGATTTGTTAGACCAAGCAATCATAGCTTGAGGATGATGCCTGGACCCAAAGTGATGTTTAATTGTTCATTCTGTCGGTCAACTATGCATTTATTGAGCACCTATCATGCTATGTGCTATTGGAGGAGAGAGGCAAGGCACTTTATTGAGATGTTATAGATCTTGCTCTCAAGTACATTTATGGCTAACATTCCCTTAATGAGATGAAGTAATATGTGTCACCTGAGAGAAAAAAGTTACAGGATTACTTTTTTAAAAAGGTGAACCAAGAGGCTGTGCTATTAATGAAACCCTTATGAAGAAGGCAACAATTAAATCCAAGCTGTGAGGGATAGATATGATTTTCAAAATATCTATAAAGAGCATTAGGGAGAAGTAACAGAGAAGACACATCCAAAAGAGACCCAAAGGTTCAGAGCATCAGAGGAAAGAAGGTGTTCTGCAAAGAAGGGAAAGAGTTAAGTAGTAACTTTCATCATAGTTGTCTAGCCAGGAACTTTCACATACAACTGTTATTCTTAAAACTTCTAATGTCATGTATATCTAAAAAGAACAACACCAACACCAACAAAAGAAAATAGTTCATTAAAAGAAAAACCCAACTAACGGGTAAAGTACATTAAGAAAGGCAAGAGCTGGGTGGGAAGAATATAACTAACAAAGTTCTAAGCATCTTTTGTTCTTGGCTCAAATTACCAAGTATGCTCCTTATCCTGCTTATCTCTGTACCTGTCAAGGTCCTAAGGAAAAACATTGTTCATCTGAGAAACCATCCAAGTCAGGAGAAACAAAACAAAACAAAACTTTCTCTGGAGTGTGCCAATAACCAAGAGGAAACTGGCAGTGTAGCCAAAGAACCACTATAGGGTTTAATTTTTGAAAGTCTGATCTTTTCTCCTAATAATTAAAAGCTTGCATTTCCCCCCATAATACAAGTGCTTTTTTCATGTTTAACATGTTTTAGATTGCTTTCAGGAAGATATCACAATCCTGTGGACAGTGGGTGTCCCATAGCCTGGGAGGTATGAGTCCTGAGTTTGGGAAGCCAGGGCACGTATTTGCTCATATAAGAGTGGTGGAAAATAAGTATAGCAAAGAAGATTAACACTAGATTGTGGTTGGCTTTGAGTGTGCAGTTCTGAGCTAAAGCACTTGGAAGGAATTCTTTTAAGTAATGGGGGATGATAGAAGGTTTTAAATCAGAGCAGTCACAAGACTCAAAGTTTCTTTGAGTAAGTAGGATTGACTTGGTAGCAATATTTAAGATGGATTAGTTCGGGGAAAAAAAGGAAAGAGGGAGGTCAGTTAATAGCTATCAGTGCAGTCCAGGGTAGAGGCAGACAGCATGGACTCAAAACAGATGGAACTTGCAACCTGATTGGGTGTTGGTAAAGAAGAGTGAGAGAGGAATACATGAATTTCTTGATGCTGGTGAACTGTGAAGTAAGTAGGTAACTTAAAGGACCATGAGTAGAAGTAGGAAATGTAAGGACAAGGGGAGCAAGTATGAAAGTAAAAGACCACAAGTGTCACTTTAAACCATTTGATACAGCCAAGTGTCCTTCTAGCAATCTGTCCTATAGAGGACTGAACAATTTTTTTATTCCCATTTATCTTACTGAGGAATATGCATTTCCAATAAAATCTCCAATGTATTTAATATTGATTTGTCAATGTTTTAAATACATATTTAGTTTTATCAATTGTTAGCTAGTTATAAAATGATAACCCAGATTTTTTAAATATTAGAAACTAAGAATCAAAGAGAATAAAATAATTGCTTCAACTAACAAAACAGAACACATTTTTTGGTGCAGAGAACATGGTAAGAGATCAATAGGAGACTTTTAAGAATAAATTATATTTCAAAAGAATAAAATTGAAAGAGGCAACTAAACTGAAATACACATTTAAGAAGAAAGAAAAAGGTAAAACTCAAAATAGTAAAGAGTAGCTTGTTCATGTACCGTTAAAATAGATGATGGAGTATATCAATTTGTATGCACGAAGTTTCCACTGGCTACATTTGAAAGTGATGGGATTTCTATTTTGAAATGTCAATATTGATGATATGTTGGAAATTGCCTGCTTCTTCAGCTATTTAAACTTATAATGAAAGTCTTACTTATCAATTTAGAAAACGTAGGAGGAGTGCATAGTTATTCAAAATTATTTTAGGAAATATATGAGCAAAATAAAAAATTTGAAGAGGTTTGTTCCAATGTAAGTTGGATTCCAGCTATTCTAGAATCACCACTCGGGATGCTGCTCTTCTGAATTTGAGATTGTTCTTGTCACTCTTCACTCCACTTGTGCAAGCTCTCTTCATGGCTGCAGCATGGAGCTTGTTCCTGGCAATTCTCCTCAATGCTGTATTGCTAACCCCAAGAAGGACTGGGGACCAGGAGTGGTTCTGATGAAAAACCAAACATCTTCCAGGTCTCATGATTAAAATCCTGGTGTTTTCTGCCCAGGTGTGATCTTGGGCAAGTTATCAACTTCTCTAAGCCTTATCTGTAAGCAAGTGATGTGGTCACAGTAAGTACTAAGTATGATCATACTTACAGATTGTATTTGGTATACAGAAAGAGCTCAGTATAGTCCTTTACACTACAAAGGGCTCTCTACACTATGAATCTATAATAGTTGTTTTCAGGGCAACTGGTAGAAAGTGAGTTTAAGGAGGTATAAAACTATCCTACTTATCTTTTCTCTTTTTAAAAAAAGTTTTTCATTTAATAAATAAATGACTAAAGCAATAAAATGACAGTAAAATATTAAAGTAATATGTGCTGTATGCTTTGTTGTCAAGCAACTTTTGAGTGTCTTCTCTTACTGGAATATTTTTCTACTTGTATTCCCTAAGGTTGTGGAAACATGGGAAGGTAAGATATGTTGTGTCAAGTTGGGTCTATGTGCAAGTCCTGGGTTGGTAGTTGAATAATGTGAATCCATTTTCCAGGAGAGGGTTCAGCAGAGCCAGGAAGCATTCTTGGATAGTTCAAATCTTTGGTAGAGAAGTGTGGTCCTCAAGTTGGTGAACAAGGTTTTGGGTGCAGGGTCCTGTTTCCCCCAGACCATGTAAGCTTCAGCATCTAGTTCATAGTGACAATGTAGCAGATGACTTAGTAGACTAGTTTTGGACAATTCTTTCCTGAAAGTCTGGCATCTAATCTAGACTCCCACACTTCTCATCTATCCTGTGAGCCTTTCATATCCTTTCTACAGAATTCTTTGTTTGCTTAACTAACCTATTACTTCCCTGATTGAAACAAATATTAATAGGTGGTTTTACACAGCAAGCTTCTAAAGAGAAAAGAACCTATATTCTAATAAAGTCACAGCTTAATCTAATCTCCACCTTTCACAGATTGTTCTAGAATCTTCTTTTATAACCTTGAATCTCTGCACAGTTTCATCTAGTTTGGTGTCTGCAAAGCTCTAGGCTATGTGCTGTACAAGGATCTACAGTTTTCTGGTTTTTGAAGTTGAGAGTTCTTAACTTTCCATTGTTCACTGACAGACTGCATGTGTATAAAATCACACCAAACACAGCAGTGGACTCCTATGGGAGTGGGAATGAACTGTATAACTGGAATAAAGGAGAACATCCGGTGGGTCTATGCTCCTTGAAAAGTCCCAGACCATCCTGACCATCAACACAAATCTAGACCTGAGATTTGTTTTATAAAACTTAATCAAAATGATAGGCCTTAAATACTAATGAGTAATTGTTATACCCCCCTTTTCATCAGAAGATGTAAAAAAAAAAAGCAGCAATATGTTGGAGAGTTGGGCCTACTTTTCTAGTAAGTGCAGGATCTCTGGTCTAATGTGCAGGTCCTTGATCTACTTTGAATTGAGTTTTGTGCAGGGTGAGATGTAGGAGTTCAATTTCTTTCTATTACATACAGATGTCCAGTTTTCCCAGCACCATTTGTTGAAGAGGCTCTCTTTTCTCCAATGTATGTTTATGGCACCTTTGTCTAGGATGAGATAACTGTATGTGGATGTGTCTCTGTGTCTTCAATTCTGTTCCATTGGTCTTCATGTCCGTTTTAGTGCCAATACCATGCTTTTTTGGTTACTGTTGCTCTGGAGTATAATATAAGTTCTCATATTGTGATTCCTCTTGTATTACTTTTCTCACTAAGGATTGCTTTGACTATTCTGGGCCTCTTATTTTTCCAAATGAATTTCATATTTATTTTTCTATTTCTGTGAATAATGTTATTGGCATCTTTGTAGGAATTGCATTAAATCTGTATAGGGCTTTTGGTAGTATGACCATTTTGATTCTGCCTATCCAGGAACATGGGAGATCTTTCCATTTTCTGAGGTCTTCTTAACACGTCAGCTTGGGAAATGAATTCCTCAACAAGACACCTAAAGTGCAAGAAATAAAATCAGTAATCAATAAATGGGATGATATCAAACTGAAAAGCTTCTTCACAGCAAAGGAAGCAATCAAGAATGTGTACAGATAGCTTACAGACTGGGAAAAATCTTCACCACCAGTACTTCAGATAAGGCATCAATCTCCAGGATGTATAAAGAACTCAGAAAACTTAACAAACTAGAAAAATAAATAACCCATTCAATAAATGGGCAAAGGAACTGAACAAACACCTCACAGAACAAGAGATATGAATGGTCAAAAAATATATGAAAAAACATTCAACATCTCTAACAATTAGACAAATGCAAATTAAAACTATACTGAGATCCCATCTCACTTCAGTCACAATGGTAGTTATAAACAATAAATGTAACAAGAAATGTGGGCAAGGATATGGGGAAAATGGTGCACTCATACATTGCTGATAAGATTGCAAATTGGTGCAACCACTAGGGAAAGCAGTATGGAGATTCCTCAGAAAACTGGGAATGGGACCACCATTTGACCCAGTTATCCCACCTTTCAGTCTATACCCAAAGGACTTTAAAACAGCATAGTACAGTGATGCAGCAACATTCATGTTTAAAGCAGCTCAACTCCCAATAGCCAAGCTATGGAAGCAACCTAAGTATTCTTCAATGGATGAATGGAGAAAGAAAATGGGTATATATACACAATGGAATATTAATCAGCCATAAAGAAGACTGAAATTTTGGCATTTGCTGGCAAAATGGATGGAACTGTAAAATATCATGCTATATGAAATAAGCCAATCCCAAATAACCAAAGGAAGAATGTTTTCTCTAACTTGTGGATGCTAACCCAAAACAAGGGAGGTAGGGGAGGGGAATAATAGAAATCCACTGAACTATACAAAGGAAATGAAGGGAAGGGTGAGGATGGGAATAAGAAAGACAGTAGAATTAATTGGACATAACTTTCCTAGCCTTGTATTTGTACATATGACCAGGATAACTCCACATCATATATGACCACAGAGTGGGAACCTAAATAGTATAAGTTATAATTTATGTATGTATATTCTGCAAAATACATTCTACTGACATGTATAAATAAAAATAAAAAATAAAAATCTTTAAAAATTTTTAAAAAGAAGCAATAGCATCCCAGGAATGTGATCCTAAGAAATGCTTTGTCCTATAATCTACCATCCTTGGAAAATACATGAAATGGAACTTAGATATTTAAAAAAAAGCTGGTGTAAGTTATCCTGTATGAAGCAATTCTACAGGTCAGAGACCACTTTTTTGTATTTAATAGATGTGATAGTTTAGTAAATCTTCTTGATCCCTCTTAATTTCTGATTGATAAGAGTATTGCTAATAACACATGGCATACATAATTTTTTAAAAAGACTTCTTCAATTACAGTGATACATGTAATTTATTTTTATTTAAATTTGTTCTGATACTAATTAATGGACAAGCACATTTCAGACATTTTGTGAAAGATGAGGGCAGAGTAAATAAGGCCTGTTTTCTCAGAGGGCTTCATATTTTATCTCTTAATACAGAAGATTTTGAACTTGGATCTAACATTAACCTTAGACATGTTAATAATCAAGTGTGGCCAGACAGCTGCCTCCTGATTACATATCTGAGAAGATAAATATGGTATTTTTGCCAATCAAAGTCAAGTTCAATTTATTTGTTGACTAGGCCCAAGCTCAGTAGAGGTTTCTTCTACAAACAGAATAAGCTGTGAAGGTATCGCCTAAAAATGAAAATACAAACAAACAAACAATCAAAAAATCCCAGTCATCTTTAGGCACAAAATGCAGACTTCTCAACATATTTGTTTAAACATGATAAAGGCTCCATAACCTTGGCAGATTTATTGATATGTCATGATTTATGGAAGAATTGTCTAGTCCATGAAAAAAAAGTGTTTTTTTTTTAACTTAAAAAACCCATGTCACAACATGCAGAGAATTTGGCAAATAGAAGGGAAGATATAACTCATAATCTTTTTAAAATCTGTTCTAATTGGTTATACATTAGAATATAATAGAATATGTAGAATGCATTTCAACTCATTGCACACAATGCAATAGAATGCATTTCAACTCATTGCACACAATGCAATAGAATGCATTTCAACTCATTGTACACAATGAAATAGAATGCGTTTCAATTCGTTGTACACAAATGGAGCACAACTTTGCATTTATCTGACTGTACACAATGCAGGGTCATACCTTTCGTGCAATCATACATGTACATAGGGCAATAATGCCTGTCTCATTCCACCATCTTTCCCTCTCCCTTCCTCCCTCCCCCCTCCAATTCCCTCACTCCCCTCTGCCCAATCTAAAGTTCCTCCATTCTTCCCTTGTCCTGCTCCCATTATGGAACAGCATTCACCTATCACAGAAAACATTTGGACTTTGGTTTTTTGGGATTGGCTTATTTCACTTAGCATGATATTCTCCAGTTCCATCCATTTGCCAGGAAATGCCACTATTTCATTCTTCTTTAAGGCTGAGCAACATTCCATTGTGTATCTATATGTGTACATTTTTCTTTGTACATTCATTCATTGAAGAACATCTAGGTTGGGTCCATAGCTTAGCTATTGTGAATTGAGCTGCTAAGAACATTGATGTGGTTGTGTGCTGTAGTGTGCTGATTTTAAGTCCTTTGGGTATGAACTGAAGAGTGGGATGACTGAGTCAAATAGTGGTTCCATTCCCAGTTTTCTGAGGAATCTCCATACTGCTTTCCATAGTGGGTGCACCAATTTGTGGTCCCACCAGCAACATATAGTGTACCTTTTTTCCCCACATCCTCGCCAACATTGATTGTTGTTTTTATTCTTGATAATTGCCATTCTGACTGGAGTGAGATGGAATCTCAGGGTAGTTTTGATTTACATTTCTGTAATTGCTAGAGATAGTGAACATTTTCTTATATATTTGTTGATTGATTGTATTTCTGTTTCTAGAAAGTGTTTGTTCAGTTCCTTAACCCATTTATTGATTGGATTATTTGTTGTTTTGGTGTTAAGTTTTTCGAGTTCTTTATATATCCTGGAGATTAGTACTCTATCTGAGGTGTGTATGGTGAAGATTTTCTTCCATTCTGTGGGCTCTCTTCACATTATTGTCTCCTTTGCTGAGAAGATGCTTTTTAGTTTGAATCCATTCCATTTATTAATTCTTGAACCTTAAACATTAAACTGAGTATAGTATTTGTGGATTCTTCTTTTGATTTTCATTCAGACAGTACTTTCCATTATTTCAATCATGATATAACAACTCTGTTCCTCCTTATTAAGTAAACTTAAGAGGGATTTTTGATGTGTTGTTATATTAATTTATAATTGTCTGTTTTAAAGTTGCATAGTTCTCAATCAGATAGATTGATAGATGTACTATAATTGCTTTAACACTCTCTTCCTGTGGAATCTGGTTTATTTTTAACACTGAGTAAAAATGTGTTTCAATGAGTGTCTTGTGATTATTGTGTTTTCTATCTCTTAAATAATTTTCAGATTATATAATGCCTTGAAAAAAATGGTAATTTTGGTAAAATTAATTACAAGGGGGTCTTCAAGAATAAAAGTATTTTTCAAAGGGTTAAACAATGACTGGGGAGGAAACCTGAAAAAAATTTCTGCTGACAGTAGAAAATACTTATAAGGAAAAAAGAAATACAGAAAAAAAAGATTGAAGCTATATAGGAAAAATAAGGAATGATTGAATGAACATGACCTTGAAAAGTCAGGAAGGTCTGGGGTCCAGAATATCTGAATAAACACAGAAAGTTAATAATAGAAGGGATATCTCATTCCTTTGATGTGAGGGAAATTGTAATTGTAGATGTGGATCCAAGTAAGCCTGTTGTTTACAGGCAAGAAGCTGAGGGAACTCTTAAGTGATTGCAGGGGTCAGTCGTCTGCTGGGAAGAGAACAGATTATGTCTAAAGTAGCCCTTATTAAGTATGAAAGAAAACTGACTAGTAATGGTAATAGCTGGCATTTTCTTTCGTGTACTCACTACATGCTTATTAATATGCAAATTTCTTTTTATGCATTGTCACATAATAGCTGGATAAATTTCCAACTATTATGGTATTTATTCCTATTACTAAATTTATTCCTATTACTAAATTTCCTGTGGCACTGGTGTAGACAGAGTGAAGAAATTATTCAAGTGTGAAATCTGGCCAAGTGAGTACATTGGAAGAGCAATGCTAATAGAAAATTGAGGATCCTGGCATGAGAGAGGTTGATGTGTGAGATCATTCATTGCAGCTAGATGGTAGAGCATGTAGCAAGGTATGCACTGAATATGCTACGCAGAGTCAAGGAAAAATTTGTGCCAATGCATTGAGTGAGTGAACCTTAAATACAATGACAATTTATATAGTCAAATCTTGGGTCATCTTTTTTGTTAATAGAAGAGATCTGACTCTAGTATCATTTATTTCCCCATAAGCAAACAGTCATTATTTCTTAAACCTCCAAGAATATATTGGTGAAAAGCAAAGTGGAAAAATGAATTGAGTTTGAATGTCTTGAGCAGTCATAGCAAGAGGAGTCATATCTTGTCATAAGCATCATTATGAAAAGGCATATGATGGCTGTTACTGCATGGGCTTTAGGGACAGTCTGTTTAAATTAGATTTTGGCTCTTCCACTTATCAGCTGGTAACCTTCAGTCAGTGTTTCTATGCCTCAATTCCCTCATCTATAAAATGGGGATGATAATGGTATATGCCTAATAAGACTATTCTAAGGATAATATAAAGCACACAGAGAAGCTAAATTTAGACTCTGATCATATGTTTATTTCTATAACAACTCCTAGTTGTTGAGGCTCTTAATTACCAGTGACAAGCTAATAGAGGCTTATCCCTATTTCTTAGAATTTCTTTATCATTTCTTTCTGCCCAAAAACCCTGTATATGCTTCACCTTGAGCACAGCCAACATCAGTGTTTCTTTGGCAGAGGGCTGCCTAAAGCTAATGACACTACTAGTATATTTATAAGGTCACGTAGATTCTAAAACAAAGAGAATCATCAGAATGAATTATGACAGACTGCTGACTATCTCCAGAGAGTCTATGATTTTAGGTTTGTGGTGGGTACTAGAAATTCCATTTTTAGCAGGTACTCAAATCCAAGAATCACACTTTGAGAGACACTCTTCTAAAGTCTCCATTTTAATCATTTGTAAACATTCAACATTACTATGAAAGCAACTATTCCTGCAGTTACTTTATACTGCTGTATAGCATGGACACTTATTTAAAAATCCCAAACAGACCAATTCCTTTTGATGTGCATTTATTTCTCTTTTCCCATTTCTTTCTCTTCTCTTTTTTCCTTACCCCTTTCTTTTTTCCTTCCTCTTACCTTTAATGGTAGGTGTTTCTTTCAAGTGGTGTATAGCTTGTTTATGCTTTTAAGATAATTGTATTTAGGTTAAAAATGCATGCATGGTTCTACTCAAATCTCTTGGGGTTTTTGTTTCATATTTTCCTGTATTTTTTGATGTTCTGTATTGTTCTTCCTTTTCCTCTCTCTCAGTTATTACTCGTTTGCTCAGTGTGTGTTTATTCAGATTTTCTTTTTCATTTGAAAGGTTTGCTGTCTGTATATTTTCATTCCAGCGATGGTTACAATCCCTCTTCCTGCTCTTTTAATGAGGTACAGATGATTCTACTGTAAGTTATACACAATTGACCAAATATTCCCTAGATGGACTTGGTGTCTACCCACCACCATGCTCTAATGAACTTCTCCTCTAGTTCCTTCTCCCTGGAGACACAGACTTTACTCTCTATTCTCTACTTCTCTCTTCCCTCGACCCTGTTACAGCTTTGGAATGCTTTCACCTTCATTCACTCCCCTACTTTTAAGCCCTAGGGTTTGCTAAGATTATCATTTATTAGAACTTTAGATATGATGCTGTGTACTTCCATATGCAGACAGTAAAGATACTTGGAGGCAGTGATTCACACCACAGGGGCCTTTTCTCTTCGTCGTCCTCTTACCTTAATTGAAGGCTCAGCTCTGCAGGTATACCCTCCTTGAGCAGCTTGGTTTCAAAGAACTTGGCCTAGGCTCTGGAAGCTTTGCGCATGTGCAGGTCCCTGCGTGCATGTGTGCGTGCCTGCGTAGGTGTGTTTGGAGGTGCCTGGGTGCAGGAGTGCGCATGCTTGCTATCCACTTCCGGGATCCGGGATGCTTTTTTTTTTTTTTTTTTTATATACACAGGAATCTCTGCGGAAACTTCCAAGGGTAAGTTCCTATTTGTTCCTATTCCTGTTCCTTCTGTTGTTTCTGTGCCTTTTGAGAAGGCACAGAAATGCCTGTGAGAGAACTATTCTCATATGGATTACCTGGATTGCTTTTTGATTTAAGATGGCAAAGATTTCGCTCTAGTTACCAGACTTGGCGGCTTCCCTCACAGCATCCTTCAATGCACTTGCTGGTCTGACTCCCACGTAACCACTTCTGTTTTTTGGTGCCCCTGAGGATGGCCCTGAACCCTCCAGGCGTCTGGATATCACAGTGTAACGAAGCACAAGCTCCTGTCTGATTTTACCCCTAGGAGCATTTGGTCATCTGTTTTCTGCTCAATCAGAACATGTTGTTCTTTAGTAAAAGAAACTGAAGGGGAGATTGGGTTCACCCTTCATCCAGTTCCTTTCTGGGCTCTGAGGTCAGGTTGCATCATTCTCTTTATCAAGAGAAGGTGTGCTCTCCAGTCGTGGAGAAGGTGCCATTCATATTTGCTTGTTCTCTTAGAAGGTCTACTTGCCCTTCCTAAATAATTTCAAGATGTATCTAGTTCTATGTTAACATTTCAACATGTATGTTTCCTTACTCTGACCCCCCATTTTCCTTCTTGACACCCTTTGATGTGTCCTTGACCCTGTGATCCGGGTTCTGTTCAGTGCAAATTTTGTGAATATGAAAAACAGGAAATTTGCATGATTGTAGTACAAGCTTCATTGATATTTTCTTTTGTTTGAGCACAGAGGCTTGCCTCAGTGTATGAAACATTTAATAAAGGAACTCAGTCCTTGGGGGGAAAAAGACCAAAAAGACATTGTAAACTTTCTAAGTATTTTATAGTCTTAATAGTAGATTATTTCTGAAAAAGAGTGTCAAAGTGTTTTCAAATTCCTTATGGTCATCATTTTTGGAGTTTTAAACATTTTTATTTTTTTCTGTTCTACTAATGATTTTATTAGTGCACTGTAGTAATACATAATAGTTGGGTTCATTTTGACATAATCATACATGCATGGAATTTTTCTCTACTTTAATATCTGGTGCCTCTACTTTCCCTCCTCTCCCTTATTCCCCCTTTCTCTATGCTACTGTTCTTCCTTCTCTTTATCTATTTTAAATTGGTGCTTTATAGATATACATAAAGATTGAATTCACTGTGGTATATGTGTGTGTATACACACACGCATACACACATAGCATGATTTTGTCAAATTCATTCCACATCTCTTCCCCTCTCCCATACTTCCCCTCAGTCTCCTTCTATTCCACTGATCTTCCCTCTATTCTTACAATATTTTGAGTCCCCTGATTTTTTTACCCTTATTTTGCTCTAACATTCACTTATGAGATAAAATACTTGACCCTTGATTTTCTGAGTTTGGCTTATTTCACTCAGTATGATGTTTGCCATTCAGTTCCATTCATTTACCAGCAGTGCTAGAATCTCATCCTTCTTTATGGCTAAGCAAAACTCCATTGTGTGTACATATGTGTGTGTGTGAGTGTTGTGTGTGGGTATCACATTTTTTAAATTCATTCATCTATTACATGGATTGAGTTGGAGAATATCATGCTATATGAAATAAGCCAAGCCCCAAAACCAAAGGCTGAATGTGTTTTCTGATAAGTGGATGATGATACATAATGGGGGTGGCGGGGTGGTGTGTAAGAGAAGAATTTAGGAACTTTAGATTGCATAGAGGGAAATGAGAGGGAGGAGGGAATGGGGGTATGAAAGATGGTGGAATGAGACAGACATCATTACCCTATATACATATATGAATACACGAATTGTATGAATCTACATTGTGCACAACCATAGAAACAAAAAGTTATACCCCATTTGTGTACAATGAATCAAAATGCAGTCTGTAAAAATAAAAAACAAACAAAATAATAAAAAAAAGAAAGTCACTTTGGCTTGGTTCCATAACTTTGTATTACAAGTTGTGATGCTATAAACATTGATGTAGTTGTATCACTATAATATCTGGTTTTAATTCTTTGGGATAAATACTAGAGAGTGGTGCTGGTTCCATTCACAGTTTTTTGAAAAATCTCCATACTTCTTTCCAGAGTAGTTGTACTAATGTGAAGTCATACCCACAACGTATGAGTGTATCTTTCTCTTCACATCCTTGTCCACATTTATTATTATTTGTCTTCTTGATAATTGTCATTCCAAATATAGTGAGACAAAATTGCAAAGTGGTTTTAATTTGCATTTCCCTGATTGCTAGGGAAGTTGAACATTTTTTCTATATTTGTTTTTCTTTTTATTTGTATTTGTATTCCATTTGTATTTCTTTTGAGAAATGTCCATTCAGCTCTTTTGCCTATTTTTTTATTGGATTATTTATTAGTTTGTTTGGTTTTGATATTAAGCTTTTTGGGTTCTTCATATAGTCTGAATGTTAATCCCCGTCAGAGGAGTAGTGGCAAAGATTTTCTTTTATTGCTTCCTTTGCTCTGCAGGAGCTCTTTAATTTGATGGCATCCCACCTATTCTTGGTTTTATATGTGCTTTTGAGGTCTTGTTAAAGAAATTGGTGCCTGTTCCAATGTGTTGTAGTGTTGACCCTATGTTTTCTTCTAGTAGTTGCAGTTTCTGGACTAATTCCTAAGTCTTTGATCCATTTTGATTTGACTTTTGCGAAGGGTGAGAGATTAGAGTCTAGTTTCATTCTTCTATGTGTGGATGTCTGGTGTTCCCTGGACAATTTGTTAAAACTGCTATCTTATCTCTAACTCTTAGAGATATCTCTCTCTTATCTCTAATATATTTTTGGCACTTTTGTCAAGTATTAGATGACTGTAACTATGTGGATTTGTGTCTGTGTCCTCTATTCTATTCCATTGCTCTTCATGTTTATATTGATGCCAATATTGTGCTGTTTTTTTTACTGCAGCTCTGTCATATTATTTGAAATCAGGTATTAGGTGCCTTCAGCATCACTCCTCTTGCTTAAGAGTACTTTGACTATTATGAGCCTCTTATTCTTCTAAAGAAATTTTAGGACTATATTTTATAGTTCTGTGATGAATATCATTGGTATTTTGATGGGATTATGTTATATCTGTTGATGGGACTGCATTATATATAATGCTTTTGGTAATATGGCCATTTTGATGACAATTTTGCTTATCCAAGAACATGGTAGATCCTTCCATCTTCTAAGGTCATCTTCTAGTTCCTTCTTTAGTGTTCTATAATTTTCATTGTAGAGTTTTTTCACCTCCTTAGTTAGATTAATTCCCAAGTATTTTAATTTTTAAGATATTGTGAATGTGATGGTTTTCTTGATTTTTTTTCCTCAGTAGAATCACTAGTGTAGTATAGGAAAGCTATTGATTTTGAATGATGATCTTGTATCTTGCTGAGTTATTTATCGATTCTAGAAGTCTTCTAATGAAGTTTTTTGGGTCTTCTAGATATAGGATCATGTCATTAGCAAGCAGAGATAATTTGCCTTCTTTTCCTATTTATGTCCCTTTACTCTTTTGCTCTTGCCTGATTGCTCTGATTAGAGTTTCAAGAACTATATTGAATAGGAGTGGGTATTCTTGTCTTGTTTCTGATTTTAGAGGAAGTACTTCCAGTTTTTCTCTGCTCATTTTGATGTTGGCTTTGGGTTTGTTGTATATATCCTTAAAAATGTTGAAGTAAGTTCCTTCTATTCTTAGTTTCTCCAGAATTTTTTTGTGAATGGGATCTGGATTTTATTTAAGGTCTTTTCTTTGTTTACTGAGATGATCATATGATTCTTTTCATTAGTTTTATTTATATGGTGAATTATATTTATTGATTTGCACCTGTTGAATCTACCTTGCATCCCTGGGATGAAACTCATTTTATTATGGTGTATCATCTTCTTTTGTGTTTTTGAATGGAGTTGGCTGATATTTTATTAAGGATTTTTGTGTCTGTGTTTTATCAAGAATATTGATCTCTAGTCTTCTTTCCTTGATATTATCATTGTCTGGTTTTGATATCAGGATTATACTGGCTTCATAGAATATATTTGGAAGTGTTGCCTCAATTTCCATTTTATGGATTAATTTGAGGAATACTGGTATTAATTCTTTAAAAATGTAGTAAAACTTGACTGAGAATCCATCTGACCCTGGATTTCTTTTTGTAATCTTTAACTGCTGTTTTGTTTCATTGCTTGATATTGATATATTTAAGTTTTCTATGTCTCCTGGTTTAATTTGGGAAGATCATATGTGCCCAGAAATTAGTCAATGTCTTCTAGATTTTCTACTTTGTTGGCGTAGAAATTTTCAAAATCAGAGGATTTTATAATAATCCTCTGAATTTCGGAAGTGTCTGTGGTGATAATCTCCTTTCTCATCTCTAATTTTGTTATTTTGGTCCCTCTCTTTCCTTTGGTTAGTTTGGCTAAGGGTTTATCAATCTTGTTTATCTTTACAAGAACCGACTCTTTGATGCACTGGTCCTTTGTATTTTTTTTTTTTTTTCAGTCTCAATCTCACTAGTTTTGGCTCTGTTCTGAATTATTTCCTTTTTCTGCTGATTTTGACATTAGTTTGTTGTTCCTTTTCTGAAGTCTTGAAGTATAGATTAGATTATTCAGATTATTCATTTGAGAACTTTCCTTTTTTTTTCCCTTTCTTTTCTATTTTTAGTGTAGACAGTGCTGTTAGAACTGACTTCCTACAGTCCCAGAGATTGCAATGTGTTTGTATCTCTGTTCTCATTTTTTAAAAGAATTTCTTGATTTCTTCTTTCATTTCCTCTGTGATCATATTCCTCATTCAATAATATTATTCAGTCTCCATGTATATATGTGGTTTCTGTAATTTTTGTTGCCGTTGATTTCCAGTTTCATTCAATAATGGTCTGATAGGATGCTTGGGATTGCAACAGTATTTCTCTTTCTTTGCTAAGACTTACATTGTGACCTAGAATATGGTCTACTTTTGGAAAAGATTCCGTGAGCTGCTGAGAAGAAAGTAAATTCAGCTCTTTTTGTGTGAAATATTCTGTAGATGTCTGTTAGACTCATTTTATTTATAGTAGTATTTAGATTTGACATATGTTTATTGATTTTATGTTTGAATGACCTGTCTGTTGGCTAAAGGGTGTTGAAATCACTTAGTGTTATTGTATTGAGGTCTACCTGGGATTTAATGTCATGAAGACTTTTTTTATAATATAATTACAGAGACTGATATTTGGAGCATAAATGTTTATGGTTGTTATATCTTCATGTTACATTATTTCTTTTACCAGGATATAGTGGCCTTCTTTGTCCGTTCTGATTAATTTTCACTTGAATCTCCTTTGTCAGTTATGAGACTAGCTACTTCTGCTTGTTTCTGGACTTCAATTGCGTGATATATTTTTTCCCATCTTTTTACTTTCAGCCTGTTGGTGAATTTCTCTATGAGGTGAGTCTCTTCCAAACAGCATATAGTTTTTTTTAAAAAAAAAACTTTCTGCCAATGTATGTTTTTTCTTTGTTTTTTTTTTTTTTGTGTGTGTGTGTGTGTGAGAGAGAGAGAAATTGAATCCAGGAGCACTTAATCACTGAGCCACATCCCCAGCCTCTTTTTTCATATTTTTTATTTAGAGATAGGGTATTGCTAAGTTGCTTAGGGCCTTAAAATAAATGTCCAGTGTCTACTTTGACTCTATAACTCTATACAGGAATGGTGGGGTCAGTAATTTTTGAACCTATTGGTGCAGCAAGTGCACACTAATACACACACACACACACAATCATATCAATTGTGAAATGTAAAAGAATAAAATTAAAATTTTAAAATTAAAGAAAAGGAAAAGGAGGGGATAGGAACAAAAAAATCTTAATGAGAAATAAAGGGTTTATTTCCACTGAGGTGGTCAAAACTGTTGGCAAAGATGAATGTTCATTGCTTATAGTATTAGGCCATTCTCTGTGCTTATGTATGTGTTTATTTACTTATTTTTGGGCTCTGTGGCTCTTTGGTCAAGGGCTGGGGGTTGTGGAGTCCACTTCTTTGTGTTTCTCACCAAGCTGCCTGCCATTGTGGTCTGGAGCCAGAGCTAGTTACAGTGGTTCTTAGCATCTTGTCTCATGGTGTAGAATGGATAAACTGGGGGGTGCTCTGCAGTGGGGCTGTTGCAGAGCTCTAAACTGGAAGTTCCAGTAGGTGGTATTTGGTCTGACCTTAAGAACTCTCAGTGAGTATTTGAGATTTGATGTACACTCCCTATTGTTGGGAAGATGCTGATTTCTGATGGACATCTGTGTCTCAGAAGCTTCCTGCAAATTCCATTTTTAGGATGAGAAGTGTAAATCTTGACAGGCCTCACATATTCACCTCCATGGATGTGAATTGCACAGGATCAGGCCTGGAGTGCAGATGTGCCTATCTGTCCAATTGCTGGCATTTTCCCAGTGCTTCTATGGGATACCAGCAGCAAAGGGGGCTCTTTTTCTTTGGTATCCCCAGTCTGAATCACCCAAAGCACAATTCTCTCTGCACCAGTATAAACTATACTGGTTCTGCCACACTCTGGATCCCATAATAGTTGACTGCTGGGTCAGGCTGGCAACTTCCTTTTATTTATTCACCATCTCCTGCCTCTACTTGCTTTTTTGCCTGGTGGCTTGAAAATGGTTCTTGACTCTGCCTTTTGGCCAAGCGATTTTGGTTACTTTTCACTTAATAGCTTCCCTCACCATTTCTGGGTTGGTTAAGATCAGCCTCACTCTTTATTCCACAGGTTCCCCCAAGCCAGTTTTATTCACTGTTATTTCTTCTATCTCTATGCTCCCTCTCCCCTCTGCAATGACCTGGAGCTTCTCTTCTTCTTTCTCTTAGCATATTATTTCTTATTTTATGTTCAAAGTTTTCCACTGTCTGTGTCTCTATAATTATCTTACTGTCCAAAGGTGGATTTCAATGAATTTCCTTAACCGCCCACCTCCCTGAGGTATAGTTTTCCTGTTGTTTAAATTGTGTGCTGAAACACTACAGCGGAGTGCACACTTCCTCCAATCTGCCATCTTCTGAGCATTCACTTCTTTTTTATAAGCATTAAAAATGGAAACAAACTTTCAAATTACATCCAATCTTTCTTTTCTTTCTTTCCTTCCTTTTTTCTGTCTATTCTTTTCCTTTCTTTTGTCTGTTTGTCTATCTATCTATGGAAAAGTCACTAAAGGTAAAAGAATAATAAGCCCATCCTGATAAGGAGAAGTAATACAGGGACATCCCAGAAGAAACAAAACAAATGGTAACACCATTTTAAAGGAAACAGAGGTAATTATCTTCCTGAATAGTTTTATTCATATGAGACAATTTAGTTACATATGAATTTTTCTTTTTTCTTTTTCTTTTTTTTTCAAACACTGAGAATACATAGTAAAAGAGAGGAAAAGTGATGGAAACAGAAACGGAAAGGGAAAAAGAATCTCTTCCTACCCACTTGCCCTTTTACATTTTGGGGGAAAATACTCAACTTGAAAAATTCTTGGTGCTGTTTTTCTGGTTCTATTTGGTTTAACCAGTATAGTTTTACAAAATGTATTATGTTAAAATATCAACCTCGTGGTGTATACAAAATCAAATGTGCATTGGACCTGAGGTTGGGAGACCTTTAGCTGAAGAGTGACCTGAAATTATAATCCTTAACTTCAAGACCCAAGGCATTTTTAGCTCTGACATTGGTAAAACCAATTAACCAGTCCAAATCTCAATTTTTTCATTTTTATAGGAGTTTTGTGAAGATCAGAGATGATGGATACAAACTCCTTTTCTCCTTGTTTTATTTTTTAACTCTTTCCAAAACCATAAAATACCATATAACTAAGAAATTCTTTAATTTCTCAAATATACACATGACCAGGAAACTTTTCATTTTTAAATTATAGATGGACTCATGTGGGAAAACATTCATAATGAATTTACAGAAATTGTTTGACTATACAGTGATTTGTAAACCCCAAATTCGAATTTTTTGCAAAAACAGAAAGCTTTTATTCCTCATCTAATGTATTCAAAGCAAAATCCACAAAACCTTGACAAAGTCCAACTATGGCTACATGCCCTGGAGGGTTTCCATAAATGCTTTTGAGTCCTTTCCATATTTGTAGTTACCCCTGTAGCTTTCCCCAGATTCCACCTCACATTTCAAGTGACATCCTCTGCTTGAACTCCATCTACAGCCTACACAAATTCTAGCTTTGAAAACAACAGCCACCTGTTCCATTCTCCCCTAGAGCTGAAAATCTATTTCCTTATTATATACCTCAACAAAGCAAGAACAATTAGAGAACTCTTAAGTTTGTAATGAGAATTGAAGGAGACAGTATGCCAACATAAGGCCTGGAATTTGAATTTTTATTTTTACTCATTCATATAGCATTTGTGAGGGTAGGTCAAATGTTTGTTCTTATTCATTTGAACTGTGGAGAAGGGTCATCAAGTTGAGAAGCACTGTTGAATATCCTGCATTTTTATTGAAGTAGCAAATAGGAGTAATTTAATTTTTTTAATTTTTATTTTTACAGACTGCATTTTGATTCATTGTACACAAATAGGGTACAACATTTCATTTCTGTGGTTGTGCATGATGTTCTATCTCTGAAGCTTCATGACCTTTGCGTAGAAAGTTGTGACTCAGCCCAGAACAAAATGAACACACACACATGCACACACACTCATGCATATTAAGGAGTACAAAGTGCAGTTACTTTAAAGCATTTTGTTTTTTTCTTGGTAGTATATTCTAATTCTCAAAACTACTTTTCTCTGAAAAACAAGAAGATACACTGGAACCTCTCTAACTATGACCTGATAGATCAACTTTCTTGAGTTTCTTAATATTATACTTTCCTACGGATTATATTAAGAAAGTAGAAGACAGTAAATCTCTTTTGACACATTACTTTAATAAAGTGATTATCTTCAGTAGACTCATGATTTGTCACCAGAATTTTATTTCTTGTTAGATTAACTCTCAAGCATTATGATTTGGACAGCTATCAGGTTGCTGTCAAAGCTTGAAATATTCATACTAAATTCATGTTTTAAAAATTTATCTCATTGAAAGATAAAAGAAGTCATATAATATGTATATATAAAAAAGATTGTCCAAAATTTAAGCAATATCACATCTACACTTTGGTATTTGTCCTAATGAACTTCTAAAATAGTATGTTTTTTATTTTGTTTGTGTCATTGCAGAAATAAAATTACACATTCTGTTTCATTTCTATAATGTAAAGTGATTATATGCAAATCTAACTTAAGAGGTAGCATAAGGAATTTAGGGACATCAGACAGGAATGTACTTTAATCCAAATTCTAGGTTATATTCTCATTGTCACTCTGCTACAACCTCCACTGCAGACAGGTGAAATAAACTTACTGGAGAAAAATTGGAAATCAAAAAAATTTTAACAATATTAAATGAGGACTATTGGATAACCAATGGTCATTCCCCCTTTCTCTGTAGCGAACAGAACACCAGTTATGTCAAGGGATAAGGGAATCAAAAGTGTGTTCCCAGAAGGCCACCCTCTCTAGCACCAGAAGATGAATCATGAACTATGCCAGTAACATCCATCACATTCTCCTTTTCTTGTGACTGGTATAGAGATGGACATATGGCAAGTTCTTTAGAGCCATCTGATGAAAAGTACCAGGTAGTTTCAGGGACTTCAGGGAAAAGTATTCCTTTCGGATGGAAAGAGAGAGGCATGTGAGAATTGTCCCTCCCCTAGTGTTTAATTTTTGAACATGTTCAGGTGAGATGTGTTGTTTGGAATAGCAGTAGTTATTGGTCACCATAAGAGGATTACTTGGAGGCTAAATGTCTACTTGCTGAGGATGGCAGCACAAAAAGTGAAAACCACCAGCATCCTAGTGGCACCATTAGTGCCTAGTGGCTGGGTTAATCTGCACCAACCAACTCTACCTACTCTTAACTTTTTGATACCAGATGTAATCATTGTACTGATTATTCAAGCTAGTAGTCATTTTCCCCATTACTTCCATTTAGAATATCCATATGGATGTATAAGCTTCCTTTCATTTGCCAGTTTGCTCAGCATAGTGAAACAGATGGCTCCATGATACATGGTGACATATATATTTATTATCCTACTTCTTTGTCTCATTGCTAGACCTCTGACCATAATAATAACAACTATATCTTATGACATATCCTCAGAAAATACATTCTTCTCTACACTTACTTCTTGTCCATACTATTTCACAGAGAAAAATACTTAGGAAAACAAGATTCTGGTTTAGTGGGTTGTAGGTCAAGCATTTTTAATCTGCAAATCAAAACTCCAAAATGCTTCAAAATCTGAAACATTTTGGGTTCCTACACAATGCCATTAGTGGAAGATTTTATAGCTGACCTTATTTGATGGGTTTTTATATTGCATAATATTAACAAGGCTATATTTATAAAGCATATATGAATCAGAAATAAATTTTGTGTTTACACAAAATGGGTTCTAGCCCCAAGATGTTTCATGGAGTATATGCAGATATTCCAGAATCCAAAAATATCATATTTAAAAACCTTTGGGACCAAGCATTTTGTATAATGAAAACTAAACCTATGTTACCTGTATTATCGGCCTTGGTTCTTACACATAATTTGTTATTGTGCTGTCCTTGCTGAATGCTGTCATCGTTTATGGATAGTATTTCCAATTGAATTTGCTAAGTTACCTCTTGCCATACTTGATTTATTTTTTTTTAAAGGAATTCTACCACTTTATCTCATTTACACAAACTCCTGTTTTCATTTTTGTGAAGTGCTAACTTCTATCCAGGAAAGCCAAACATCTGTCTCTATTCTGTCTTTTATGATCTCTATTTCAGGTTTATTTCTAAACAAAGTTCAGCTTGGATTCAGGAGCCTGCATATGTGATCCAATTCTCTTTTCCTACTCACTTGAGTATTTTAAAGCAAACTCAGTAATCCAAGAATTTTTTTTTTAGATATTTCAAAACATATTTCTAATACCTCACTCTCAGAAAAAAAAAAAAAGTACAAGTACAAATACACTTGAATTAAAAGCACTTCCTTAACCAGTTCAGGTAACATTTTCTTGATTGGCTCACGAATGTAACTTTATATTTGATTTAAGTCAGAACCTACAGGGTATACATAAAGCCCACACATTATTGTTGATTATATTGGACATTACTGAAACTTGTACTTGCTTTTCAACTTGTATTTTGTCATTGTTATGACACTATCTTTTAACTTGCCTTTCATTGTTATGACACTATCTTTTTACTTGCCTTTGATTTCTATTCCTTCCTTAAGCTCTCTGAAATTTTAATACTTTTCATAAAGTATGCTTCATTTGTTCTATTATAGAAGTTCTTGAAATAGTCACTTTTCATTTCTTAGGCCCGCTGCTATATGGAATGTCCCCTACGGGTTCATATGTTAAAGTCTTAATCCCTAGCTTGCTGCTGTTGGCAAGTGGTAAGAACTTTAAGAGTGGGGCTTAGTAGGAGGTCTTCTGGTCACTGATCGCATATCCTTGATGGGGATAGTGGGAGCCCTAATTTCCTTCCCCCATGCTCTTGCTCTGCAGCTGTGAGGTATGTATGTTGTTTTGCTATGTACCAAAGTCATGATATGCTGTATCACCATGATGTGCTGTCTCACTAAATACAATGGGGTCAAGGGGCCATGGACTGGAACCTTCAAAACTGTGAGTGAAAATAAACTTTTCCTATTTGTAAATTGATTGTTTCAGGTACTTGATATAGTTATATAAATTTAACATATTTGTTGACTGGTTTTTTACTGTGATTTGTTATTTTCAATTCTGAATTCAACTTGGAGAATGTTTGAAGTGGATGATGTCCTTTGTACCATACAAGGAAGTTTGACTTTTGCTTCTGAAGGTTTCGTCCATTGCAGGTTAGCTTTTTATAGTCATTCCTTCATTTGAGGTCTTTATTTCTCAACAGTAGGGTTCATTCAGATCTTGCTACTCAAAGTGTTGGATCCCTGTTAAGAATGTAGAATCTTGAGCTCTTACTGAATCAGAACCTGAATTTTAACAAAACCCCAGGTGGTTTGTATTCCAGTTTGTGCTCTGTAGAAGTATCTTCTTGGGTTTCTAATTTCTGACAGATGAATCTATTTTTATCCATGTTTTGAAGAAAAAAGAAGCATTGAGCTTACTTCTTCAAGCAGATAGGTAGAATTTTTGATTCTCTATTTCAGAAACAGGGCCGGCCTTTGTGATTGCGCAAAGCCTGTTCCCTGGACATGCCTCTCTAAGTGGGTGTTGAAACCTCAGGTCTGTGGGCTACAAATAGTTTCTATACTACTGTGAGTCTTTTGGCTTTACCAAACAAAATAGCCTGCCTTTGTGGTCTCTCTTCATTCTATTCTAGTATGTTTCTTTACATGAAAATTTTTTAGGTATTTGTAAAAAAAAAAAAAAATTTTTTTTCTTAGCGCATATATGCTTTTAAAATGTGAGGGGTGTATCTTTGCTTGCTATCTCAGATTGTTCTATTAATGGGATCTAGATTCTAAAGAATTTAACTCAATGCAATTATGGGAGATAGGTAGAGTAAAAAAGATATTAAACAAAGACTTAATTGTTATTTTTATTAAATAATGGAGTAGTATAGGCTTCATTATGACCACTACCAAATTAAAATGCATAGATATATTGTAAAATTAATATAAAGCAAAGGGATGGAGAGTAAATGAATAGAAAGTTGATTAGTCATCGACAGGATGAATGAAAGTAGAGAAGAGAAAAAATAATAAAATGTGTTCAATAACAAGGAAATAGTAAGTGGAAAATAAGATGGGGTGAAAATACTTCATGTGAATTAGTTTGGAAAGTTTGAATTATTTTCTCCATCAAATAATCAGAATTGTGTTAATTCAATAGTTATTTTTTGAGGAAGACACAGGAAACAAAGTAGCAGAGAAAAGCCAAAATATTTTAAAATTGAGGAAAAGTATACCAGGTGAATGTAAAATTAAAAGGAAAGCAAGGAAGAAAAGTAAGAAAGAATTCAGACAAAGAAGAATTCAAGGTAAAAATCATTAAGGAGGACTGTTAAAGTAGACTCAGGCAGGCTATCGGTTTAGTTTAGCTGAGGGAAGGCACGCTGGGGAAGCTGATCTTCTACTTATCTCTGCCTAAACACTGTGGGAAAAGCTAAGGCTGTTTGTCCTAGCTTCTTTTATCTGATGAGCCAGATTTTCTAAACTTAGGTGGTCAATGCAAAGAGAAAATTCTCTTCCAAAAGCAGAGGAATGCCCACTCCATGTAGGTGATAGTCATAACATCTTCATTTTCCTGTGGGGACATGGGAACTATCCCAGGGTTGCTCCTCCATTATATAACTCTTCCCAAAGATCCCTTATTCTTTATATTTAAAAATACTTTACATTCTCTCACTTTGCCTGGTGGAATCTTTAGCCAATTGCATTACCATCTCATTTGCATTCCAAACAGAAATAACAAAATGAGGTGACATGAAGTAACACCAAATATTTATATTGTTATTAATAGATACAAATGAAATAAACACAATTTCTAAAATTGGAATATAAATTTTTAAAAATCTTCAATTGCACAGAAAACCCAATAAGACATATGAGTAATGAAAACATTTGTCATCAGAGACCGTAATTTACTTTTTTAAGTTTATGAGTAATCAAGTAAAAAAATATAATAGGAAACTAATAAGACTGATCTAGATTCTATTTCTAGGACAATTAAAAATCTGCCCTTGAAATTAGAGAATGGATTAAAAGAATCCAGATTTTCTGTCACCCTAAATGAATTTTCCAATTTCAGATAACCTTGTTTTCAGTTTTGTGGCCATGTTAACCTGGACAGGAGCCAAGACCCAGAGCCTGTCCAACAGGAGGTCTTTTTGAACATTGTGCTTATAACACATTAAGCTGTGGTTA
Source organism: Glaucomys volans (assembly GCA_020662805.1). Classification (NCBI taxonomy): domain Eukaryota; kingdom Metazoa; phylum Chordata; class Mammalia; order Rodentia; family Sciuridae; genus Glaucomys; species Glaucomys volans. The sequence continues at coordinate 290,703 of JAJEJO010000527.1, read as the reverse complement.
CATGATTATAAAAGGCTACACCTTAAGGTAAGAACATGCCCCAAATCATTGCATTCTTTTTCTCCTACCACGTATCCAAGAGGATGGGGCGGGTAAAGAGAACAACAAAAAACTCCTGTGTTGTCTACAGATTAATTATTTGCAAATTTACAGGTTAGGTATGTATACCATGGTAGGCCAGGAAACCTCAGCCTGTGAACTTAATTTAATTTTCCTGAGGGAAACATATATTAGTGCTTTTATTTGAGTGGGTATAGGATGGTGGATTCTAAAAATAATGTGTAAATATATATATATATATATGCATATATATATACACACACATACATACATACATATATTTTAATTTTTTTTTTTTTGTTACTGGGGATTGAACTCAGGGGTACTCGACTACTGAGCCACATCCCCAGTCCTATTTTGTATTTTATTTAGAGACAGGGTCTTACTGAGTTGCTTAGTGCCTCTCTTGCTAAGTCTGGCTTTGAACTGGCAATCCTTGACCTCAGCCTCCCAAGCTGCTGGGATTACAGACCTGTGCTCCTGTGCCCAGCCTAAAAATAATTTTGGAGGTTGTGAAACTGCTCATGAAGGTACCAATCATCTTGGGAAAATAGATTTTAGGAACAAGAACCAATAAATATAGTAAGTGGCCTAATATCCTTCCTCAGACTTCAGATATTAGAATTTTCTAATCCAGATTATGAAAAATGTTGCCTAATATGTTCAAAGAAATGACCTAAAATTGCAAAGCATTTATAAATAATAATAATTTATAGAAAGCTAATTTATCAGATAACCGATTTGATAAGAACTCAATAGAACTTTTTAGAAATAAAAATTATTGTGTATGAAATTTAAAATTTAATGATGTGATATGCAGCTGCTTGGTAGAACAGAAGAAAGAACAAATAAAATAGAAATTAGATCATGAGAAATATAGTATAGAGGGATTTAAAAATATGTTTTCTTATATAATATATATATATAAAAAATATATATATTATATATATGAAAAAAATGTAGGAAACTACCTGAAATTGTAAAGATAGATGCTTTAAGAGAAGTTAGAAAATACTTTTAACTGGTAATGAAAATACTACATATTAAAATTCGTGAGATGCAACTTAAATAATATTCTAAGAAAAAATATATGCAATAGTTACATACATTAAAGGAACACATTACTTAATAAGTGAAGTATTTATTTCAATAAATTAGAGAATAAACATCAAAATAAAACTTAAAAACATGACAAGGAGGATATAACAAAGATAAAATTGTTAAATAAAAATACAGGAACCACAGGATGAAAAGATGATACTTTGTTTTGAATTTTCAAAAAATTTTTTGAAAAAGATAAATAAAGAAAGATGAATCGAATACCACTGTCAGGAAAAAAGTAATATCACTATAGAAAAGAGTCATTCAAAAATAAAAAGAAGCTATTATAAACACTTTCATCATTTGTGTTTGAAAAAGTTTAGATAAACTGGACAGATCACTAAAAATATTCCAAGAAAAACATTTTTAGAAGATTGAATCATATTGTTATTATGTAAGAAATTGAGAAAATAATTGAAGTGCTTTTTTCATAATCCACAACAAAAATCCTAGGTTCAGATGGTTTTGCCAGAGTTTAAGTAGATATATAATGAGGCAAAAATCTAACTTTATACAAATTATGTCAACCAACAAAATAAAGAAATTATATTCTCTTCCTAATATTTGAGGGTAGCATAATCTGGATGCAAATCTGGAATTGCAAAAAGAATATTGTAGGCAGGCCAACTTTACTTATTAACATAGATATAAAAATTCTGAAAAAGTAGTATCAAAATGAGTTTAATGATACACATATTTCTATCTTGTTAAATAAAATTAGAATAAGATACATTTCATGCTTTCACAGTTACATCAAAATGAATTCTATTGTCATGTATAACTAAAAAGAACCAATAAAAAAACAACTATGGGAGGCCGTTGATTTGGACTGAGTGCCTATACTATTTTCTAATAGACATCTAAAATGAAGCCACTCATGCTAAAGTTCTCTGTCTCCAGGTTGAAATTAAGTTGTTTATGTGACCTTCAGAGGAATCATAAGTTTATATATACCACATCCCCAGCAAGTTTTAGGTGGCATGATGAGAAAATTTCATCTGTTTTAAACCTTACAAAGAAGTTACTTGGAAGTATTTTTTGTATTGTGCTATTTCCTTTTTCCTGCTCAAACTCTCTTATAAAAACTGACTGTTCTGTGATGCTCATTGAAGTGCCTTATCTAAATCTTTAGGTGCAGTGCTTCCTTAATTCATAAATCACTAATGGAATCCAACTAGATTTTTAAATTAATAATTTTTGAAATTTTGTTTTTTTTAACCATCTCTTTGTATCTGTATTTATTTCTATCTCCAACATCATTATGCAATTGGGTTTATTGTAAGACAGCAAGTTTAATTTCACATTAAAAAATCAATTGTAGCCCAGCATATTAGCAGATTATAAGAAAAAATAATGTAATCACATCAGTCTATGCTGCATAGTTTTCTCTGAAATTCAATATCCACCCAGAATTTAAAACTTATAGAGAACCGAAAATAAAAGGGAAAGTACTTAGCCTAATAAAAGCTGTCTTTGTAGCTAGAATACTGATTAAACTTAAGAGCAAATTGTTTAAAACTTTCCCTCTGAGAGAAAGATATGTATAATTAAAACACCATCCCCATAAACACACACACACAGCTTCTATCGAACATTTTACTGGAGGCCCTAATCAGTCCAGTAAAATATAAAAAAAAAAAAGATGAAAGGTATACAGATAGGGGAAGGACAAACAAAAATGCTATATTGAGTGAAATGAGTGTTAAGTATGAAAAGAATATAAAGTCTGTGCATGAATTATTAGAATATCCAGATGATCACATATTACATTACATATATCATTAAAAATGATCACATTTTATATTAAATCATTAAGAATTAGAGAGTACAATTTAAAAAGACATAATTTATGATAATTAAAAATTGCCAATAACAGACATGGCAAAAGTATGCACTAATGTTTTAGAGTAAATGTCCAGATTTTTTTTAGAGGAATTAAAGAAAGTCTAAACAAGTGAAGAATTGTATTGTGCTCATGGATTAGGAAGCTCAGTATTATAAAAGACTTTCATATAGTTAAAGTATGTTGTCAATATAATCCAAATCCAAATTTCTGCAGTTTTATTTTTTTGAATTTAATTTTTGTGATGCTGGGATTGAACTACTTTTATAAATAAATTTACAAGTAAATTCCATGATTTATATGGGAATAGAAAGAACTGATGTTCCAGACCCCTGATAGAAGAACAACAAGGTGTGAGACTTCCTTTATGAGATATTACAAATTATTAGAATGATATAAAAATTGAGTGTAGTATTGCCACATGAATAAATTACTCTTTGCAGCAGTACATAGAACCCAGATATGAACACATTAATGGATGTCTGATTATAAGAAGTTGACATTGCAGAGCCCTGGGGAAAGATAATCTTTTTAAAATATAAGTGATACTGAGAAAATTTAGTGTGTCCAAGGGAGAAAAAAATTAATTGGGCATCTGCCTCACACCATTTATAAAAATCTATTCAGGCAAGTCACACATATAAATGTGGAAAATAAAATTATAGTTCCTACATAAGATAATAACTTCATGATTTGAAGGCTTAGGAAAGATTTCTAAAAACAGAAAGCCAAAAAGCATTAACTATAACTGGAAATATTGTTAGTTGCACTATATCAAAATTACTTTCTTTGTCACTAAGTAAGAAGGCAGAACATAAAACATGTATTTGCAACTTATATGGATGTTTGACACTAAGAATGTACCTTTTATAAAAATGGTAGCACTTTATACACAGTTTTCAACAGTTCCATTTTTTATTTAATATCTCTTGGAGATTTTTTTTATGTTTAAATGCATATTTTTATACCTTCATGTGGACCCAGTTATTTTTCTTTCTATATCTGCTCTTGTTGCTTCTCTGTCAAGTATCCCACATCATCTTCTTGGGTGGCTTATGTTTGGTTAGAATTCTTTGGTATTTCCTAGAGTTAGTCATACAATCACACATAATAGTTCATAAAATTAATGAAAATTCAATTATGTTCATCTTTTTAATGTCTGTGGTCATATCCATTCATATTTTAATAGTCATTCTCAGTGTCTCTAGTGATATAAAAACAGAAAAAAGCTAATTATAATAGTGCTTATAATTCACTTGTTGATATTCTAAATGTTTTACATGCACAGATTTATTTCAGCAGTGATGACAGCATTCTAATGTTCGTGCTATTAATTAATTGTTAGCAGAATAAGAATATAAGCCAGTGTTGATGAATTCCCACTGTTGGTGTGAGAGCAGAACTTTGAACCCAGTGAGTCTCTATCCAGAGATACTGCCCTTTGCCATTATGTAATGCTGTTCAAATACATTAGAAATTCACTTAGTAAAAGAGATATATTGTGAAATATATCTTCCTTCTAGTTTCTTTCTTCAGAGACAACCTCTGTTTCCATATTCTAATGTGTTCTTTGTCTTAATCAGTTTGGGCATTTATAACAGAAAAACACAGGTGGTGTAAACAGCAAACATTTATTTCTCTAAGTCCTGGAGGCTGGAAAGTCCAACACCAAGGTGCCCTGAAGTCCCATGCCTGGTGAGGGCCCTGTGCTTGGTGTCCTCATGAGGAGGAAAGAGATCTTGAGTCTCTTCTTTTTATAAGGGCATAATCCCTCATGAGGTCTCCACCCTTATGACCCTAATCTAATTTCCTCTCAAAAAGACCATATCTTTAAATACCATCGTATTTGCTATTAGGGCTTTGGCATACGTTTGAGGACTACAGAAGCATTTATTCCGTAGTTCCCTCCAAAAAGTTTATATACTTAAATAAGAGCAAATGTGTATTTGTTTATACATCTACATCTTCTATCCATTTGTCATTTATATTTGGTAGGAAAAAACAGAGGCCATAAAAGAGAAGATACATTTGAGTATGCTTGAAGTTGACCAATAAACTGGGGAAAATGAAAACAGTATCACAGATACAATGTAAATATTTTACTGTACAAATAGTTACTGCATATTAATAATTGGAAGAAGACTATAATGAAATTATGGATGAAATACATGACAATTTAGAAAAAGGGAAACCCAAGTCAAACCTATACATAAAGATGATTTTGGAGGATTACTTATAGTGGTTAAACTGGAAGCAGCTTGAATATTCATTATGGAGCAGGGTGTACTATTAAATATATTAAATATATATAAATGTATATTAAATATGTAGCTGTTTACATGTATTAATTATATGTAAATTTATTAAAATATAAACTTACTATTGTTTTTAGAAAAAGAAAAGAATATTTCAAGTTAACACTAGTTGCTTTGAACTGGAAGAATGTTGATATGACACTCTTAATGACAAAATTAATTTGAATCTTATACATTAGCTGATTTCAATTTTGTTTATAAACCCCAGAGCTGTAAACTAAAAAACAACCCCCCAAAACCAAAACCACACAAACCAAAGGTAAGAGGTTATGTAAGTGTAGAAGGTTATATGCTTGTCTGCTGTCAAGATTGACTTGTCATAGTGACAGAAGGTCAGTGATTGGAAGGAGAGAGAAGTGTGTGGGAATAATTTTGTTCCATATGTATTTGTTTTGTTTGTCTTCTAAAATATGTATGTTAAAGAAAAATAAGGTAAATGTAGACTCTTATCCTAGAGGTGTTTGATCAGATAATCTTAAATATACTGAGTTCACAAATGAATTTAAAGGACTTCTTTGAGTAAAACATGCAACTATAAAAATTGAGTTATCCACAAAGCTGAACTAGTGAAAGCAGAGTGAAACCCAGCAACATGGAATTTGCAACAAAATATTAAACAAATTTAGATTCTTTTCATTCATAATTAATGATTAATCCATGACATCAATTTTTGCATATTGTATTTTTGCAGATCAGTAGATTTGATTAAATACTTTCTGTATTTATTAATATTTCTGTAAGCTTTTGAATTTTCTGTGATTCAAATTCCTTCATGCAGCCTCTGTGTTGAAAAACTCACTTATCTTTCCTGACATCAGATTTTAGCCAACCATTTAATTAAACCAACTATGAAATAAGAATGGGTTTGGAATGGTTCCTACAACACAAACTAAAAGAGTCTGAAAAGTGCTGCAGCCTTGCTTCATTCTCATCATCTACAGTTAACTTATTAGGTCCTCCAAAATGCCTATGAAATAAAGTAAGGTGTAAACAAATGAATACTTAAACTGAAACAGCCGAGCATGCAAGTAATCCCAGGTAGGTTACATATTTAATTATAATAGAAATCAACAATAAACAACTAAAATCTAAAAATCACTAAAACAATCATAAGAACAAAAACAAATGTAAAATATTAATATACTTACTACTTTTTACTTGCCATAACTGTCTTTTTTCCCAGGCTCTTTTCTAAAAGTATTCCTTTGCAGCTGTAGCCTCTGACTTATGTTAAATGCCAGTTATTGAAGGTCTAATCAGGACAATTAGGGAATAAATGAAATAAAAGACTTCTCAGTTAGAAAAGAGGAGATATATCTGTTCTATATTAGAAGATGACATGATCTTGTATAAAGAAATTTTTATGGAATCCACCAGAAACTGTTAAAACCAATATATAAGTTCAACCAGTTTGTAGATGCAAGATGAATATACAAAATCAATTTTATTTCTATGCCCTACCAATTAATATTCCAAAAATGAAATTGAGTCAATAATGCATTTACAAGAGCATTGAAACAATAAGATACTGAGGTATAAACCTAACAAAGAAGTACAAAATTTGTGTACTGAAAACTACAAAGTATTGTTGAAATAAACTAAGAATATCAAACTAAAGAGACATGCTGTGTTCATGAATTAGGAGATTTAATAATGTTAAATGGCAATATCCCCCATCAGATCTATAGATTCAATGCAAATTCCAATGGAATATGAGATGGTTTCTTTCAAAAATTGATAAATTGATACGAAATTCATGTTGAATTTTTTTTTATGTATTTATACAGCTGTTGTTTCTCTGGTTGTGCACAAAGTAGAGTCACACCATCGGTGCATTCATATGTGTACACAGGGCAATGATGTCTGTCTCATTCCGTTACTCCTACCCCCCAACCCCGACCCCACCCCTCCCTTCCCTCTATGCTATCTATCCTTTCTCCATTCTTGCCTCCCTTCCACCCTGCATTATGCATCATCATTCACTTATCAGAGAGATCATTCGACCTTTGGATTTTTGGGATTGGCTAATCTCACTTAGCCTGACAGTCTCCAACATCATCCATTTACCTGCAAATGCCATAATTTTATTCTTTTTTTATGGCTGAGTAATATTCCATTGTGCATATATACCACAGTTTCTTTATCCATTCATCTATTGGAGGGCATCTAGGTTGGTTCCACAATGTAGCTATTGTGAATTGGGCAGCTATGAACATTGATGTGGCTGCATCACTATAGTAATCTGTTTTTAAGTCCTTTGGGTATAGGCCAAGGAGTGGGATAGCTGGGTCAAATGGTGGATCCATTCCAAGTTTTCTAAGGAATCTCCACACTGCTTTCCAGAGTGGTGCACCAACTTACAGTCCCACCAGCGATGTATGAGTGTACCCTTTTCCCCACATCCTTGCCAACACCTGTTGTTGCCTGTATTCTTAATAAAAGACATTCTAATTGGGGTAAGATGAAATCTTAAGGTGGTTTTGATTTGCATTTCTTTTATAATTAGGGATGTTGAACATTTTTTCACAAATCTGTTGATTGCTTATAGATCTTCTTCTGAAAAGTGTCTGTTCATTTCCTTGGCCCATTTATTGATTGGGTTATTAGTATTCTTGGTGTAAAGATTTTTGAGCACTTTGTAGATTCTATCTGAAGTGTGTGTGGCAAAGATTTTCTCCCACTCTGAAGGCTTTCTCTTCACATTGCCGATTGTTTACTTTGCTGAGAAAAAGCTTTTTATTTTGAATCTTTCCCAATTATTAACTCCTGCTTTTATTTTTTGTGCTTTGGGAGACATGTTAAGGAAGTCTGATCCTAGGCCAATATGATGAAGATTTGGACCTACATTTTCTTCTATTAGGTGCATGGTCTCTGGTCTGATTCCTAGGTCCTTGATCCATTATGAGTTGAGTTTTGTGCAGGGTGAGAGATAGCAGTTTAGTTTGATTTTGCTGCATATGGATTTCCAGTTTTCCCAGCACCATTTGTTGAAGAGGCTATCTTTCCTCCATTGTATGTTTTTGGCTCCTTTGTCAAGTATGAGATACCTGTATTTATGTAGGTTTGTCTCTGTGTCCTCTATTCTGTAACATTGATCTACCTGTATATTTTGGTGCCAAAACCATGCTGTTTTTTTTTTTTTTTTACTATTGCTCTGTAATATAGTTGAAGGTCTGATATTGTGATACCCCCTGCTTCTCTCTTCTTGCTAAGAATTGCTTTAGCTATTCTGGGTCTCTTATTTCTCCAAATGAATTTCATGATTGCTTGCTCTATTTCTATGAGGTAGGTCATTGAGTTTTTAATTGGAATTGCATTGAATTTGTATAGTGCTTTTAGTAGTATGGTCATTTTGACAATATTAATTCTGCCTATCCAAGAACATGGGAGATCTTTCCATCTTCTCAGATTTTCTTTAATTTCTTTCTTTAGTGTTCTGTAGTTTTCATTGTAGAGGTCTTTCACTTCTTTTGTTAGATTGATTCCCAAGTATTTTATTTTTCTAGAGGCTATTGTGAATAGTATAGTTTTCCTAATTTCTCTCTCAGAGGATGCATCTTTATGAATAAAAATGCCTTAGATTTATGAGCAATAATTTTATATCCTGCTACTTTACTGAATTCATTTATGAGTTCCAGAAGTTTTCTGGTAGAATTTTTAGGGTCTTCTAAATAGAGAATCATGTTATCAGCAAGTAGGGATAGTTTGAGCTCTTCTTTTCCTATTCGTTTTTCTGTAATTTCTTTCCTCTGTCTAATTGCTCTGGCTAGAGTTTCAAGGACGATGTTGAATAGAAGTTGAGAAAGAGGGCATCCCTGCCTTGTTCCAGTTCTCAGGGGGAATGCTTTCAATTTTTCTCCATTTAGAATGATGTTAACTGTGGGCTTAGCATAGATAACCTTTACAATGTTAAGGAACATTCCTACTATCCCTATTTTTTTCTAGTGTTTTGAGCATGAAGGGGTGCTGTATTTTATCAAATGCTTTCTCTGCATCTATTGAAATAATCATGTGATTCTTGACTTTTAGTCTGTTGATGTGGTGAATTACATTTATAGATTTCCGGGTGTTGAACCACACTTGCTTGCATCACTGGGATGAAACCCACTTGATCATGGCACACTATCTTTATAATATGCTTTTGTATGCGATTTGCTAAAATTTTGTTAAGAATTTTTGTATCTATCTTCATTAGGGATATTGGTCTGAAATTTTCTTTCCTCGATGTGTCCTTCTTTGGTTTTGGTATCAGGGTGCTATTAGCTTCATAGAATGAATTTGGAAGGGTTCCTCCTCCTTTATTTCATGAAATACTTTGAGGAGCATTGGAATGAGCTCTTCTTTAAAGGTCTTGTAGAACTCGGTTGTGAATCCATCTGGTCCTGGACTTTTCTTTGTTGGTAGACTTTTGATAACTTCTTCTATTTCATTGCTTGAATTGATCCATTTAAGTTGTGTATGTCCTCCAGATTCAGTTTGGGTGGCTCATATGCCTCTAGGAACCTGTTGATGTCTTCCAGGTTTTCTATTTTGTTGGAGTATAAATTTTCAAAATAGCTTCTAATTATGTTTTCTATTTCAATTGTGTCTGTTGTAATATTTCCATTTCCATCATGAATTTTAGTAATTTTGATTTTCTCTCTCCTCTTCATTAGTGTGGCTAAGGGTTTATCAATTTTTTTTTATTTTTTCAAAGAACCAACTTTTTGTTTTGTCAAGTTTTTGAAATGTGTCTTGTTTCAATTTCATTGATTTCTGCTGTGATTTTAATTATTTCCTGTCTTCTACTACTTTTGATCATGATCTGTTCCTCTTTGTCTAGGGCTTTGAGCTGTAATGTTAGGTAATTGATTTGTTGACTTTTCATGCTTTTATTCAATGCACTCCATGCAATGAATTTTCCTCTTAGCACTGCTTTCATAGTATCCCAGAGATTTTGATATGTTGTATCTTTGTTCTTGTTGACCTCTAAGAATTCTTTTACTTTCCCCCTAATGTCTCCTGTTATCCATGCATCATTTGATAGCATATTATTTAATCTCCAGTGTTGGAGTAGTTTCTGTTTTTAACTTTATCATTGATTTCTAATTTCATTCCATTATGATCTGATAGAATACAAGGAAGTATCTCTATATTTTTGTATTTGCTAAGAGTAGCTTTGTGGCATAACATATGGTCTATTTTAGAGAAGGATCCATGAGTTGCTGAGAAGAAAGTGTATTCGCTTTTTGATGGATGGAATATTCTATATATGTCTGTTAAATTTAAATTAGCAATTGTTTCATTGAGTACTGTGCTTGAAGATCTGTCCATAGGCGAGAGAGTAGTGTTAAAGTCCCCCAGTATTATTTTGTTTTGGTCTACTTGGTTCCTGGAATTGAGAAGGATCTGATTGACGTACGTGGATGGGCCAATGTTTGGTGCATAAATATTTTTGATTGTTATGTCTTGGTGATTTATGCTTTCCTTAAGTAGTATAAATGTGTTTCTTTATCCCTTCTGACTAACTTTGGCTTGAAGTCTGCTGTATCTGAAATGAGGATGGAAACTCCTGCTTTTTTCCTAAGTCCATGTGCATGCTATTTTTTCCCCTAATCTTTAATCTTTAGTCTGTGGGCATGTTTTTCTGAGATGAGTCTCTTGAAGGCAGCATATTGTTGGGTGTTTCTTTTTAATCCAATCTGAAAGTCTATGTCTTTTGATTGATGAGTTTAGGCCATTTACATTTACGGTTATTATTGAGATATGACTTGTATTCCTGGTCATTTTGACTTATTTTTGGATTTTAATCTTACTTGGTTTTTCCTTTAATTGGCTGTTCCTTTAGGGCAATTCCTCCCTTTGCTGACTTACATTGTTGTTTCTCATTTCTTCCTCTTGGAATATTTTGCTGAGGATTTTCTGTCAGGCAGGTTTTCTATTTGTGATTTCTTTTAGCTGTGTTTGTCATGGAAGGATTTTATTTCATCTTCAAATGTGAAGGTAAGTTTTGCTGGGTATAAGATTCTTGTTTGGCATCCATTTTCTTTCAGTGCTTGGAATATGTTGTTCCAAGCCCTTCTTGTTTTTAGGGTCTAGGCTGAAAATCTGCTGATATTCATATTGGTTTCCCCCTATATGTAATCTGATGTGTTTCTCTTGCGGTCTTTAAAATTTTTTCTTTGTTTTGTATGTTAGGTATTTTCATTATAATGTGCCTAGGTGTGGATCTGTTGTGATTTTGTGTATTTGGTGTCCTATATGCCTCTTGAATTTGATTTTCCATTTCATTCATCAGATTTGGGAAATTTTCTGATATTATTTCATTGATCAGATTATTCATTCCTTTGGTTTGTGCCTCTGTGCCTTCCTTAATCCCAATAACTCATCAATTTGGTCTTTTCTTGATGTCCCATAACTCTTGAAGGTTCTGTTCTTGATTCCTTACCATCTTCTCTGTCTGGTTGAGTTTGTTTTTAAGATTAACTATTTTGTCTTCGTTGTCTGAGGTTCTGTCTTCCAAGTGATTTAACCTGTTGGTTAAGCTTCCGGTTGAGTTTTTAATTTGGTTTATTGTAACCTTCATTTCAAGAATTTTTTTTTCAGAATCTCTATCTTTTTATTGAAATGATCTCATGCTTCCTGCAGTTGCTCTTTCAGCATTGCCTGCATTTGCTCTCTTGACTCCTTGTTCACTTCTTGGATCATTTTAATTATGTACAACTCCCTTTCTGACAATGCTTCTGCCATGTTGTCATTGGGTTCTTTTGGTATTGTATCTGGGTTTGTTTGGGACATTTTCTTCCCATGTTTTCTCATGTTGCTAGTGTATCTTCCCCTCTAGTAGTGTGAATCCTAGGTGTTTCAATTTCCCCTTAAAGACTTATATGATTCCTGCCTATTTTCAGTACCTCCCCTTGAATTGAGAGATCAATAGTAGCAGCACACCATATACATAATATGTGTCCTTAATCTAAATAGTCCCCATTAAGATATTAACAGTGTAGTCTTAATAAACAGAGATGAGTTCAAATTATTATCTACAGCATAACCAGCAAATTTGCAATAATGACTGCAATTCCTAATGTTGAACAGGGAGAATGAGGAGGGGTATAGGAGAAAACACTAATGAGATAAGAAGTGAGTATATTGATATACTATGTCATATGAATAGTGGAAGTGGAATTAAAAGAAACAGGTTGTTAGCATGAGAAAAAAGAGATTCTCCAAGGAAACAAATATATAAGAGGGAGATAAAGTGATAAGCATATTAATAAAAGAAAAAGGTAGGAATGTAGTGGGTATATTAGGAATAATCATAGTATTACAATTAATTTAAAAATGTTCTGTGATAAAAGTATACTGTGCAGTTCAAACCTCTTATTTTTCAATGGCCTGATGTTTGAGAGTTGCTTGATCAAGCGGTGACCCAAGAAGGGTGCTATCCCACTACCTCCAGATTGGGAATGATCAGTGCTTCTGGGCAGAGACTGCCTGGTGTTGATAGATGATCAGATCCAACACAGGCGCTAGACCCTGGGCCAGGGTGTGGGCGTGGGCACTAGACCAAGTTGGGGTGGGGGCACAGAACTGTGCTCAGTGATGGAAACACTGGGCTTGATAGCCCAGGCAGGCCTGAGCTCCTCCCTGGGGGCTCAGGCAGTTGCAGGTGGTAGCTCTCTCCCTGGGACACTCTAAAATGGCACCGAAGGGCCTAAGATCCCCGCTGGGGCTGGGGACTCAGACCGCAGCAAGAGGGAGATCTCTCCAGGAGATGCGGTAAAATGGCGCCATAAGACTGGAGCTCCATGTAGAATTTTAAATGAACCAGAATAGCTGAAACAATTTTTGAAAAGTACAAAGTTGGAATACTTAATTCCAGTCTTAAAACTTACTATATATCTACAAGTAATTAAGACAATATGGTGCTGTTATAAAAATGAACATACAAATCAATATAGTTTAAGAGTTCTAAAATAATTCCATAAATTTCCAGGTAATTGACTTTTAAAAAAAGTTCTCAAGATAATTTAAAAAGTCTTTCCAACAAATACAGCAGGGAGAAGTAGATATCCACATGCAAAATAGTGAAATTGAATCTCTCTCAAATAATACACAAAAACTAACTCAAAATCTGTCATAGACCTCAATGCAGAGGCTAGATCCTTAAAAACTCTTGGAAGGAAACATGAAAGTGGATCTTTTCAACCTTAACCTAGGCTATGGTTTCTGAGAGTCAACTTCAAAAGCCCAAGGAACTCACAAAAAATAAATAAAAGCACATACCCACCCCAAGACTTGTATAAAATTTCATAGAAATTTTACTTGTAATAAGCACAATTTAAAAAAATATTTATATCTTGATTGACCTTTGTTATATTCATTTATTTATATATGTGGTGCTGAGAATTGAACCCAGTGGCTCACACATGCTAGGCAAGCATCCTACCACTGAGCCACAATCCAGCCCCACACAATTTTGAAACACCCCAAATGCTCATCAGCTGATGAATGAATAAACAAAAGTGGTGTATCTATTGCTGGAATATTATCTAAGCATAGAAAGGAATGAGGAACTGGTAGTATGTTACAACTTGGACCATAAAAGCCTTATGCTAAGTGAAAAGATGTCTGTCCCACAAAACACATGGCATAGTATTCCTTTGGTATGAAATGCTCAGAATAAGGAAATCCACAGGGACATAAAATATATTTGTGGTTGACTAGGATTTAGGGGAAATGGAGTTTGTTGGGAGGAGATGGAGAGCGATTACAAATGGATTACACACACACACACACACATACACACACACGTGTGTGGGTGTGATAAGGAAATGTTCATAATTGTATGAGTATAATATTTACACACATGCATGTGGTGGAAAGAATGTTCAAATATTAATCATTGGTGATAATTGCATAGCCCTGTAAATATGCATTTATATTTTATTTTTTTATTATTTTCTTTTTTTATTAAATTTTTTATTTTAGTTCATTGTACACAACTGGAGTACAATTATCATTTTTCTGGTTGCACACAAAGTAGAATCGTACACTTTTCATATTATACATATACATAGGGTATAGATATTTGTCTCATTCTATTATCTTTCCTTCCCTGCCCCCTACCCACCCTTCATTTTCCTCTATACAATCCATCCCTTCTCCATTCTTCCCATGGCTTCCCCTATGCCCACTATCTGTCATCAACCACTTATAAATCATTTGGCCATTGGTTTTTTGGGATTGACTTATTTCACTTAACATGAGCTTCTCCAATTCCATCCATTTGCTTGCAAATATCATAATTTTATTATTCTTTATGGCTGAATAATATTCCATTGTGTATATATATCATGGTTTCTTATCCATTCATCTACTGAAGGGCAACTAGGTTGATTCCACAATCTAGCTATAGTGAATTTGGGCTGCTATAAACATTGATGTAGCTGTATCACTGTAGTATGCTGATTTTAAGTCCTTTGGGTATAGGCCAAGGAGTGGGATAACTGGGTCAAATGGTGGATCCATTCCAAGTTTTCTAAGGAACCTCCACACTGCTTTCCAGAGTGGCTGCACCAACTTGCACTCCCACCAGCAATGTATGAGTGTACCCTTTTCCCCACATCCTCGCCAACACCTGTTGTTGCCTGTGTTCTTGATAAAAGACATTCTAATTGGGGTGAGATGATACCATAGGATAGTTTTGATTTGCATTTCTCTTATTACTAGAGATGTTGAACGTTTTTTCATATACCTGTTGATTGCTTGTAGATCATCCTCTGTGAAATGTCTGCCCATTTTCTTAGCCCATTTATTGATTGGGTTATTTGTATTCATGGCGTAAAGTTTGTTGAGTTCTTTATATATTCTGGAGATTATTGCTCTATCTGAAGAGTGTGTGCCAAAGATTTTCTCCCACTCTGTAGGCTCTCTCTTCACATTGCTGATTGTTTTATTTGCTGAGAAAAAGCTTTTATTTTGAATCTATCCCAATTATTGACTCCTGCTTTTATTTCTTGTGCTTTGGGAGTCATGTTAAGGAAGTCTGATCCTAGGCCAATATGATGAAGATTTGGACCTACTTTTTCTTCTATTAGGTGCAGAGTCTCTGGTCTGATTTCTAGGTCCTTGATCCATTATGAGTTGAGTTTTGTGCAGGGTGAGAGATAGTGGTTTAGTTTGATTTTGCTGAGTATGGATTTCCAGTTTTCCCAGCACCATTTGTTGAAGAGGCTATCTTTTCTCCATTGTATGTTTTTGGCACCTTTGTCTAGTATGAGAAAACTGTATTTATGTGGGTTTGTCTCTGTGTCCTCTATTCTGTACCATTGATCTGCCTATTTTGGTGCCAATACCATGCTGGTCTTGTTACTATTGCTTTGTAGTATAGTTGAAGTTCTGGTTTTGTGATACTGCCTTCTTCACTCTTCTTCCTAAGAATCGCTTTAGCTATTCTGGGTCTCTTTATTCCTCCAAATGAATTCCATGATTGCTTGCTCTATTTCTATGAGGTTTGTTATTGAATTTCAATTGGAATTGCATTGAATTTGTATAGCGCATTTGGTAGTATGGCCATTTCGACGATATTAATTCTGTCTAACCAAGAACATGGGAGATCTTTCCATCTTCTAAGATTCTTTTTAATTTCTTTCTTTAATATTTTGTAGTTCTCATTGTAGAGGTCTTTCACCTATTTCCTTAGATTGATTCCCAGATATTTTATTATTTTTGAGGCTATTGTGAATGGAGTAGTTTTCCTAATTTCTCTTTGAGAGCATTCATCACTTATGAATAAAAATGCATTAGACCAACATGATGAAGATTTCGACCTATTTTCTTTTCTGTTAGGTGCAGGGTTCTGGTCCAATTCCTAGGTCCTTGATCCATTTTGAGTTGAGTTTTGTACAGGGTGAGAGATATGGGTTTAGGATCACATTTCCTTAACATGACTCCCAAAGCACAAGAAATAAAAGCAGGAATCAATGATTGGGATTGAGTCAAACTAAAAAGCTTTTTCTCAGCAAAGAAAACAATCAGCAATGTGAAAAGAGAGCCTTCAGAGTGGGAGAAAATCTTTGCCACACACACTTCAGATAGAGCACTAATCTCCAGAATCTACAAAGAACTCAAAAATCATTACACCAAGAATACTAATAACTCAATCAATAAATGGACCAAGGAAATGAACAGACACTTTACAGAGGAAGATCTACAAGCAATCAACAGATTTATGAAAAAATGTTCAACATCCCTAGTTATAAGAGAAATGCAAATCAAAACTACCTTAAGATTTCATCTTACCACAATTAGAATGTCTTTTATTAAGAATACAGGCAAGGATGCGGGGAAAAGGGTACACTCATACATTGCTGGTGGGATTGCAAGTTGGTGCAGCCACTCTGGAAAGCAGTGTGGAGATTCCTTAGAAAACTTGGAATGGATCCACCATTTGACCCAGCTATCCCACTCCTTGGGCTTAAAAATAGATTACTACAGTGATGCAGCCACATCAATGTTCATAGCTGCCCAATTCACAATAGCTAGATTGTTGAACCAACCTCGATGCCCTTCAACAGATGAATGGATAAAGAAACTGTGATATATATATACACAATGGAATATTACTTAACCATAAAAAAGAACAAAATTATGGCATTTGCAGGTAAATCGATGATTTTGGAGACTGTTATGCTAAGTGAGATTAGCCAATCCCCAAAATCCAAAGACTGAATGGTCTCTCTGATAAGTGAATGATGATGCATAATGTGGGGTGGAAGGGTGGCAAGAATGGAGAAAGGATAGATAGCATAGAGGGAAGGGAGGGGGGGTAATAATAACAGAATGTGTGACAGACATCAATGTGTACACGTATGAATGCACAGATGGTGTGACTCTACTTTGTGTACAACCAGAGAAACAATAGCTGTACTCCACTTGTGTTCAATGAATCAAAATTAAATAAATTTAAAAAAATGCATTAGATTTATGAGCATTACTTTTATATCCTACTACTTTACTGAATTCATTTATGAGTTCCAGAAGTTTTCTGGTGGAATTTTTTGGCTCCTCTAAATATAGAATCATGTCATCAGCACAAAGGGATCGTTTGAGGTCTTCTTTTCCTATTCATATCCCTTTGATTTCTTTGGCGTAGTTGCTCTGATTAGAGTACCAAGTATGATGTTCAATAGAAGTGATGAAAGAGGGCATCCCTGCCTTGTTCCAGTTTTCTGGGGGAATGCTTTCGGTTTTTCTCTATTTAGAATGATGTTGGCCTTGGGCTTAGCATTGATAGCCTTTACAATGTTAAGGAACGTTCCTATTATCCCTGTTTTTCCTAATGTTTTGAGCATGAAGGGATACTGTATTTTATCAAATGCTTTTTCTGCATCTGTTGAAATAATCATGTGGTTCTTAACTTTAAGTCTGTTGATGTGGTGAATTACATTTATTGATTGCCTGATATTGAACCAACCTTGCATCCCTGGGATGAAAGCCATTTGACATGGTGCACCATCTTTTTAATATGCTTTTGTATGTGATTTGCTAAAATTTTGTTAAGAATTTTTGCATCAATGTTCATTAGGGATATTGGTCTGAAATTTTCTTTTCTCGATGTGTCTTTGTCTGGTTTTGGTATCAGGGCGATATTGTCTTCATAGAATGAGTTTGGAAGGGTTCCCTCCTCTTCTATTTCATGGAATACTTTGAGGAGTATTGGAATGAGCTCTTCTTTGAAGGTCTTGTAGAACTCAGCTGTGAATCCATCTGGTCCTGGACTTTTCTTTGTTGGTAGGCTTTTGATGACTTCTTCTATTTCATTGCTTGAAATTGTTCTATTTAAATTATGTATATCCTCTAAATTCAGCTTGGGTGGCTCATATGCCTCTAGGAATCTGTTGATGTCTTTGAGATTTTCTACTTTGTTGGAGTATAAATTTTCAAAATGCCTTCTAATTATGATTTGTATTTCAATAGTGTCGTGATATTTCCATTTCCATCACGAATTTTCGTAATTTGAGTTTTCTCTCTCCTTCTCTTTGTTAGTATGGCTACGGGTTTATCAATTTTTATTTTTTCAAAGAACCAACTTTTTGTTTTGTCAATTTTATGAATTGTCTCATTCCTTTCAGTTTCATTGATTTCCACTCTAATTTTAATTATTTCCTGTGTTCTACTACTTTTAGTGAACTGTTATTTTTCTAGGGCTTTGAACTTTAATGTGAGATCATTTATTTGTTGACTTTTCATTCTTTTATTGAATGCGCTCCATGCAATGAACTTTCCTCTTAGCACTGCTTTCATAGTATCCCAGAGATTTTGATATGTTGTATCTTTGTTCTTGTTGACCTCTAAGAATTCTTTTACTTTCCCCCTAATGTCTCCTGTTATCCATGCATCATTTAATAGCATATTATTTAATCTCCAGTGTTGGAGTAGTTTCTGTTTTTAACTTTATCGTTGATTTCTAATTTCATTCCATTATGATCTGATAGAATACAAGGAAGTATCTCTATATTTTTGTATTTGCTAAGAGTAGCTTTGTGGCATAACATATGGTCTATTTTAGAGAATGATTCATGAGCTGCTGAGAAGAAGGTGTATTTGCGTATTGATGGATGGAATATTCTATATATGGCTGTTATGTCTAAGTTAGGGATTGTGTTATTGAGTTCTATGGTTTCTTTGTTCAATTTCTGCTTGGAAGATCTGTCCAACATTGAGAGAGGTGTGTTAAAGTCACCCAGTATTATTGTGTTTTGATCTATTTGGTTCCTGGAATTGAGAAGGATTTGATTGACGTACATGGATGTGCCTTTGGTTGGGGCATAAATATTTATGATTGTTAATGTCTTGCTGATTTATGCTTCCCTTAAGCAGTATGACATGTCCTTCTTTATCCCTTCTAACTAATTTTTGCTTTAAGTCCGCTTTATCTGATATGAGGATGGAAACTCCTGTTTTTTTACTGAGTCTGGGTGCATGATATATTTTTTCCCATCCTTTCACCTTTAGTCTGAGGGTATCTTTTTCTATGAGATGAGTCTCTTGAAGGCAGCATATTGTTGGGTCTTTCTTTTTAATCCAACCTGCCAGTCTGTGTCTTTTGATTGATGAGTTCAGGCCATTAACATTCAGGGTTGTTATTGAGATATGTTTTGGATTCCCAGTCATTTTGGCTTGTTTTTGGTTTTTAACTTGACGTTGTTTCTCCTTTATTTGGCTATTCCTTTAGGGTAGTTCCTCCCTATGCTGACTTACATTGTTGTTTTTCATTTCTTCCTCATGGAACATTTTGCTGAGAATGTTCTGTAATGCTGGCTTTCTATTTGTAAATTCTTTTAGCTTTTTTTTTGTCATGGAAGGATTTTTATTTCATCTTCAAATCTGAAGGTAAGTTTTGCTGGGTATAAGATTCTTGGTTGGCATCCATTTTCTTTCAGGGCTTGAAATATGTTGTTCCAGGCCCTTCTAGCTTTTAGGGTCTGTGTTGAGAAATCTGCTGATAACCGTATTGCTTTCCCCCTGAATGTAATCTGATTTTTTTTTTCTCACAGCCTTTAAAATTCTATCTTTATTTTGTATGTTAGGTACTTTCATTATAATGTGCCTTGGTGTTGATCTATTGTAGTTTTGTATGTTTGGTGTCCTGTAAGCCTCTTGTATTTGATTTTCCATTGCATTCTTCAAACGTGGGAAATTTTCTGATGTTATTTCATTTAATAGATTATTCATTCTTTTGGTTTGTTTCTCTGTGCCTTCCTTAATCCCAATACCTCTTTCATTTGTTTTTTTTTTCATGATATAATTCTTGTAGTCTTTTTTCGTGACTTCTTACCATTTTCTGTCTTTGGTCAACTTTGTTTTCAAGATTAAAAATTTTGTCTTCATTGTCTGAGGTTCTGTCTTACAGGTGATCTAGCCTGTTGATTTTGCTGTCTATTGAATTTTTATATTTGGTTTATTGACTCCTTCATTTCCAGGAGTTCTGTTTGTTTTTTTCAGAATCTCTATCTCTTTATTGAAATGATCTTTAGCTTCCTGTAACTGTTCTTTTAATTGTTGATTGGTGCGATCATTCATTGCCTGCATTTGCTCTTTTATCACATCATTTGCTTCTCTGATCATTTTAATTATGTACACTCTGAACTCCCTTTCTGACATTTCTTCTGCCCTGCTATCATTGGATTCTGTTGATGTAACCTCTAGGTTTGTTTGAGACACTTTCTTCCCCTGTTTTCTCATGTTGCTCATCTATCTTCCTCTCTATCTGTGAGAATCTGAGGTATTGCAGCTTCCACTCTATAGACTTGTGGTGTCCCTGTAGGTTTCCAATACCTCACCTCCTAGTCTTCAGTAACACAAGATCATGGGCTGAGGCCAGTCTAGGGAATGTCTGGGCCTCTGGATGGTCCTCTTGGCGGCTGCTCCTGTGTGGGAATTCCATGGGAGCACGTAGCGCCGATGTA
>JAJEJO010000527.1:247338-269922 GCA_020662805.1 Glaucomys volans | reverse complement strand
GGCTGCTCCTGTGTGGGAATTCCATGGGAGCACGTAGCGCCGATGTACCAGGTGCAGAGGTCTCTGGCCTCTGCGCTGGGCTGAGCCTGATACCTGTCTCTGTGCCTGCCTCCTGGACCTGGAAGTTTTGTGGGATTTGGCTTGGCAGAACCCAAACCTCTGAACTGAGACTCCCGGAGTGGGATACTCAAGTGTCTGCTGTGCCTCCTTACTACAAGCTGAAGTCTCCCACTCTTTTGGGCTGTGCCAGCTGCCCCTGTGCGGACATCCCATGGGAGTACTCAGGGCTGACGTACCAGGTGCAGAGACCTCAGGCCTCTGCACTGGGCTGAGCCTGATGTCTGTCTTTGTCTAAATTATACATTTTAAATGGTGAGTTGTATAGCATATGAATTATATAATAAAAAATCTATTAAAATGGAATTTAAAAAAATATCCCCAGTCACAAACTGTTGAAGGTTTGGAACTGCCCTGGGAAGGAATGGCCATTCCATACTGTTGAGGGCCCATTGGAGAAAGCAGATGATATTCATGCAATACTCTACATTTCTAAATGTGCTTTGGTCTAGGTCATCTCTGTTTTTCCTTCTAATAGCCTTCTAATGCGAGCTTGTCAGCCATTAAAATAGAGATTTTCAGGTGACTAAACATTGATTCTGAGAAATTAAGTGGTTTTAGCAGAGTTTTATCCCTAGCAAAGGGATAATCTCTGTGTGTGTGTGTGTGTGTGTGTGTGTGTGTGTTGCTGCTTATATTCACATACACTTTATTTTTGATTAATTTTGATTGATACATAAAAACTACCTGTATTTATCACATACAACATGATATTTTGGACTGTGTGAAATACAATGTGGAATGACTTAATTGAGCTAACACGTATTACCTGAAATATTTATTTTTCACCATCAACAGTTTTCAAGAATAAAACGCAATGACATTAATTATAGTCACCACGAACATTAAGTCTCTTTGACTTATTTCTTCTAACTGAAAATTTATTTCTTTTGACCAGCAGCTTCCCCAGGACCTGCTGTACCCAAGTTCTGATAATCATCATTCTACTCTCTCTGTGAATTCAACTTTTTCTTGATTCCACATGTAATTATGATCATGTAGTGTTTGTGTTTTCTGTGCCTAGCATCATTTAACATAACGTCTTCCAGGTTCATACATGTTACTGGAACTAACAGGATTTCCTTCTTAGGTCAAATAGTATTCCTTTGTGACTTTATACACTACATTTTCTGTATCCATTTATCTGCTGATAGTCACTTAGGTTGATTCCATATCTTAACTATTGTGAATAATACTGCACATGGGAGTGCAGATACATCTTTAACATATCAGTTTCATCTAAATAGAAAATCTTAATAAAGTTCTACTTTATCTGGATGACCTGAAATTTTCCTTAGATTCTTGCCATCTTTATCCACCAAGGCCAAAACACCCAATCTGAGCATGTTTGAGGTCTTTCCCTGATTTAACTTATTCTTTCTATTGAGGAGAGTATCTTTTCTACCTGCACTCAGTTTTGCTTTTGCTCTTTAGATATTAAACCTGTGATTAGTGACCATAAGTTTTACTCTCATACAAGTAAAATATAATTTTTACCATCAGGTGAGTAAAGATTCTAAGGTTCCAGTGGGAAGTGGAATCCCCTCTAGAAAAGAAAAAACATCCCAGGACAAGGAAAAGGAAATAATAAACTTTAGAACCTAGGTTTCAGATGTGAACAAAAAAGAATATTTGATGTGAGCTCATGAATGCCCAGCACATGATACTTTATCTTGTGAGGCTAGAAACCTGTCTCCATGCTCAGTAACATGGCATATTCTGGCAAAGATGACTGTGACCATCTGACTGACTTGGAATGTGATAGGGCAGAAGGGTTAGCAGATCCAAACATTTGCTTCTTTCAGGGCCTCCAATTTTCACTCTATGAAAACTTGGCAAGGTGCCCATTTCTTGGGGAAAAATTTTTTTTTTGCTCCCCTTTTCCCTTGCCAATGTGCATTGCACGGCAACTGGGAACATGCCTGATCACATAAGGAAAATTCTGATTGAGGCTAAGCAGTGCACTAAGCCCTAGTTCAACTTTGAGCTTTGCCTCTGACCCAGATACATACAACCTAGGGACTTAAAAACCACATGTGGCAGTTATATGCTGGCAAGGAACTGGCTTTCCGCCTTCACACAAAAAGAGATGAAGGTGCTGACAAACAAGAGTACATCTCTTAACTTTGGAGTTATTCAGACTTGTGAACTCCATAAAAATTGTGCCACAGGGAAAAGTAATGGCCACAGTTCAGCATTGCAGAGATCCTTTATGTATGACTTTGTTTATCTAAACATCCTTTGAGTTGTAGCAAAAGCGAATCTATCCAACAGTCGGGTACATCATAAGAGTATTCTATTTCATTTCTTAGAATATATTTAGAATTTTCTGTAAACAAGTCTCTGTACTCAGAATTTATTCTGAAATTACCAGATTGTCATATATGTTATTGTAGCTCATGTCATTTGACTAATAAAGGTAAAGAACTAAAAACAGACCATGGAGATATTTTTTTATTCTGACTGTCTGCTGAACACTGTTCTCACTGAAAAAAAAGCACAGGTAGCAAAACTTCATCTCCCCCAAATGCACTTCAATACATTTTAAGTGTAAAAACCTAATTTAAAATAATGTCAGCATCTTTGGGCTGTAGAATATGAGGCTCAGCATCTTTAAATTATTTAAGAGGTCCACAGAGGACCAGTTATGCTTATAACGTCAGATTTACTCAAAGAAAGGGGAGAGCAAAGCAAAATGTTGAATAAGGGTTTCCTATGCAGTTTCATTGAATTATTTCTCCATTCTGTAATTGCAACAATAGTCCTACCAAACTTTAAAACAAAACCAGATATGCCTGTACATAAGGTTATGAGATCCATTTTCTGTGTTAGTTTTGTGTTTTTTAAACAAATATTTGCTTGTGTTCTAGTGCTGCTACTTCTCTTTTTGGCTTTTATTTTTGAACTAGAAGATCTGTCCAAAAGATGCATTAAAAAGATGATGCCCCTGCCTTATCTAAAAATTGTCCTGTTTGCTTGAAATAAGAGAGGCAGTTTCTAAAAATATATTTTATATAATTTCCTTATTTCCCTCTTTCCTGATGGTCTGGAATATAAAAGAAATTTTTCCCCCTTAAGGCAAAGCATACTGTAGAAATAATTTTAACAGCATACTAATTGGCAAAGTTTCACTTAATACAAAAATAAAAACCCATAAATTATGTATTATGATACTCAGGGACTCTTTGGTGGTCTGAAGTGATAGGTAAATACATTGAGAAATTTTGAAACCAAAATCACTATGCAAAATGAGCATGGTAACATGGTGGGAACTATTTTAAGCATAATTAATTATTAGAGTTTTCCAAATCTTCATGGTATGTTAGAGTTCATTGTTGGGAGTTGAATAAATGTAGGCACTGTGTATCTATATATCTTTTTTGAGAATACAGTTTACTTGAATTAATTAATGGCCACTTGATTAAGGAGCCCATTTCCATGTTAAGGCCATAGGTATTGCAAATTAGATTCACTGAGGAATATCAGAAGGAAACTGTAGAGTAAATCCTTCCATAGTATATTTGGTAATGACCTAAATCAGAATTTCAAAAAGAACAGACCTCTGATCACACCAAATCTCATGTCCCGCTTTTCCATATGTTTCTCAGTTGTTTAAAGATTCTTCTCAGCAAAGGAAACAATCAATGGTGAAGAGTGAGACTGCAGAATGGGAGAAAATCCTTACCACCTGCACCTCAGAGCACTAATCTTCAGGATATGTAAAGAACTCAAAATATGTAACACACACAAAAAAATCTAATCAATAAATGGACTAAGGAACTGAACAGATACTTCACTGAAGAAGATATGCAATCAATCAACAAATATATGAAAAAATGTTCAACATCTCTAGCAATCAGAGAAATGCAAATCGAAACTATTCTTCTCACTCCAGTCAGAGTGACAGTTATCAAGAATGCAAGCAATAGTGTTGGCGAGGATGTCTGGAAAAAGGTACACTAATATATTGCTGGTGGGACTGCAAATTGATGGAACCACTATGGAAAGCAGTATGGAGATTCCTTAGAAAACTTGGAATGGAACCACAATTTGACCCAGGTATCCCACTCCTCGGTTTATACCCAAA
The DNA here is from genome assembly GCA_020662805.1 of Glaucomys volans. Classification (NCBI taxonomy): domain Eukaryota; kingdom Metazoa; phylum Chordata; class Mammalia; order Rodentia; family Sciuridae; genus Glaucomys; species Glaucomys volans. The sequence continues at coordinate 265,718 of JAJEJO010000527.1, read as the reverse complement.
GGACTTAAAATCAGCATACTACAGTGACACAGCCACATCAGTGTTTATAGCGGCTCAGTGCACAATAGCTAAATTATGGAACCAACCTAGGTGCCCTTCAATAGATGAATGGATAAAGAAACTGTGGTATATATGCACAATGGAATATTAGCCATAAAGAAGAATGAAATCATGGCATTTAATGGTAAATGGGTGGAACTGGAGAATATCATGCTAAACAAAATAAGCCAAACCCCAAAAAACCAAAGGCCAAATGTTTTCTCTGATAAGCAGATGCTGATGTGGGGCAGGGTAGGGAAGAATGAAGGAATTTTGGATTAGGCAGAGGGGAGTGAGAGGAGGAGAAGGGGTGTGGGGGTGAGAAGGACAGTGGAATGGGATGAACATTATTACCCTGTATACATGTATGATTATACTACTTGTGTGACTCTGCACCATCTACATCCAGGGGAATGACAAATTGTGCTTTATTTGTGTACGATGTGTCAAAATACATTCTACTGTCATGTACAACTAATTAGAGCAAATTAGAAATAATTTTAAAAACATAAATGGACCTTCATAAGAGTTATCTTTTATTATGCTGAAATTTAATTTGAACTGCTAGAAATCGTGGTAAACAGTGAAAGATAATAGATTACCTAGCTATCAGTGTGTCTGATCAGTGTAAAAAGACTGCCTCTTAAGTAGAGATAACTTGGCAGTGCATTTGAGGGGGATAAAAGTTGATTATTTGTATTTTAGGACAATAAATACAGTTATGGGCAATGTATTCAGCAGATTTAGAAAGATCCTCTGTATGGCTCTTATTAGAGCAAACACTGAAGTAAAATGAAATCATAAGTAGTAAAGACACTTCTATCAAATTTTGGTGACCTAATTGGACACAATAATAAAATGTATATTAACAAAAATAAGTGATTCATAACCTGAGTTTGTATGGTAGATGAGGCATATATCAGCATTATTTATAATCATTTTCAAACTGTATACACTGCTCCATTTCTTGTCTCTGGAGAATTTCTGATATAGCCATTCCCTGAGAGAAGCTCCATATTTTTTCCCAATTGGTCATACATAAAGAGATGCACTCTTTTTCATAAAAGTGAATTTTCACATATGCACTCAAACACATATAATATCTATCATTACAGTCTATGAAATGTAACTGGAAATTGAAATAATTGTTTAGTGCATTCCAATGAGCTGAAAATATCAGAATGTGTTTATAGCATACATTACAGTTTTCCAAAATATAAACTACTCATCACATTTTTTAATTCCTCAACAACAACTTTGCAATACAGGGCAAGTATTTTGACCCTTTAAAAATTATGTTGGTTATTGAAATTATACATAATTTTGTCAGAAAAAAATATTCTCAGGAGAATTGGAGAAAGTTGTCTTTGGCACTGGGAGGAAGGATAGAGAAGTACTAAATAACAACTGAAATGATAGTAATGTGTGAGTTATAATAAAGATTTATTAGAGAAAGATAAAAATTTAAATTAGAACTGATCAAAATGTCAAGAAACAGCATACAATTTTCTGCTGCTATCCAAGAATAGGGTCCAAGTGTGAATTGATTTCTGATAGCAAAATTGAGATTCAATTTTCCACACATTTGATTTAGATTTGCAAAATATTACATATACACACTGAAATTCATACTCAGATAAAAGCACAACTGGTATGTTATACATATAATTACTTATCCTGTTTTTAATTAGTATTGTATCTTCACATTATAGTATGATGATTTTTTCATGGGAGAGAATTCCTTTCTGTAGCTTTACTTGTAGAGTCTGCATAATATGTGGATTGCTATTTATGTTATTTGTAATATAATGTCAGTGCTCTACAACTTTCTAGCTCCACTCTATAGTTGGCCTTAGAGCTAGGGAATCATGAGATCACTTTGTAGGTGTTTCCCAATGAGAAGGGAGTAATTACCTCATCCTTGGATATACCTTGAGCTGAGAACATGGGTTTATTTTTTTTTCAATCTCGCTTTTTGATTATGTCAATTTCCTTATGATTTGCTACATTTTGTGTATATATATATATCATATATACATAATTTCCTTTCATTTCTTTCTCCCTCCCTTTTTTCTTCCCTCCCTCCCTCCCTTCCTCCCCCTCTTTCTCTCCCTTTCTCTCCCCGCCCTCTTTCTTTCTTTCTCTTTCATCTGCTGATCTATCCCAATAACATCTGATCTGCAGCCCCTATTTTCCTCCAAAATTTATATATCCAGGGACTTAGATATTTAATTAATATTTTAAACCTAACACATTAGTAGTTGAGCTCCTGATCACCATTTGTACTTGCTCATCTATTTTTTTCTATCTGAACACAGGGAAAGTGTATCCACTTAACTACTCAGGGCAAACATTTTAGACTATCTTTACTTATGTTTCCCATAATCCCCACCCTCTTCATATATCAGCAAGTTCTTTTGGTTGCATTGTTAAAAAATCTCTAAAATCTGATCTAACTGCCTCTGATGTAAAACTCTGGGTCCAATCCACCATAATTTCTTGCCTAGATTAATGCCATAGCCTGCTAACAGTTTGTGTTTCTATCATTTGTATGGTTTAAAATAATGATACTTGCTGCAAACAGAATTTTAGGAATCTTGAAGAGCTCTTACATGTAAATTACCAAAGAGTATTCATTACTGTTCATGGGATCATCAAGAGAGGAAATAACTGAAATAAAATTTTCATGTGCCCTGATTCTTGTGGTTGGCTAAATAAAACAAATTTAAAAATTATGAAGGTAATTCAGTGCTTTATAAATCACTTTTAGATAAATATTTAGTCAATTTAAAGTTCAAATGCCTTATAAATGATGTTTAATAGACATTTTGTTGATGTCTGTATTCCCTGTCTCCTTGCAGAGTCCCTGGTCACTGGCAGGATTACAGAAGGGGCACCAGAACACCATATGCTCTTGTTCTTTTTATTTAATTGTTTTAAAATTTACTTTGATTCATTGTATACAAATGGGGAACAACTGTTGTTTCTCTGGTTGTACATGAAGTAGAGTTGTACCATTTGCATGATCATACATGTACATAGGATAATGATGTTTGTCTCATTCTGTTATTTTTCTTTCCCCACCACCTCCCCACATGTCTTTTCCTCTATACAATCCATCCTTCCTCCATTCTTGCCTCCCTTCCACACCCTGTTATGTATCATCATCCACATATCAGAGAGATCATTTGGCCTTTGGTTTTTTGGGATTGACTTACCTCACTTAGCATGATATTCTCCAACTGCATCCATTTACCTGCAAATGACATAATTTTGTTCTTCGTTATGGCTAATATTCCATTGTGTGTGTGTATATATATATATATCTCCAAGTTTCTTTATCCATTTCTCTATTGAAGGGCATTTAGTTGGTTCCACAATCTAGCTATAGTGAATTGAGCAACTATGAACATTGATGTGGCTGCATCACTGTAGTATGCTGATGTTCAGTCCTTTGGGTATAGGCCAAGGAGTGGGATAGCTGGGTCAAATGGTGGATCCATTCCAGGTTTTCTAAGGAATCTTCACAATACTTTCCAGGGTGGCTGCACTAATTTGCAACCCCACCAGCAATGTATGAGTGTACCTTTTCCCCCCCATCCTCGCCAACACCTATCGTTGTTTCTGTTCCTGATAATAGACATTCTAATTGGGGTGAGATGATATCTTAAGGTAGTTTTGATTTGCATTTCTCTTATTTCTAGAGATGTTGAATATTTTTTCATATACCTGTTGATTGCTTGTAGAACTTCTGTGAAGTATCTGCTCATTTCCTTAGTCCATTATTGACTGGGTTATTTGTATTCTTGGTGTAAAGTTTTTGAGTTTTTTGTGTATTCTGGAGATTAGTGTGCTATCTGAAGTGCTCATGGCAAGGATTTTCTCCCACTCTGTAGGCTCTCTCTTCACATTGTTGATTGTTTCCTTTGCTGAGAAAAAGCTTTTATTTTGAAGCTATCCCAATTATTGATTCCTGTTTTTATTTCTTGTGCTTTGGGAGTCATGTTAAGGAAGTCTGGTCCTAAGCCGATATGATGAAGATTTGGACCTACTTTTTCTTCTATTAGGTGCAGGGTCTCTGGTTTAATTCTTAGGTCCTTGATCCATTTTGAGTTGAGTTTTGCGCAGGGTGAGAGATAGGGGTTTAATTTTATTTTGCTGCATATGGATTTCCAGTTTTCCCAGCACCATTTGTGATATCCCATAATACTTGTCGGTTCTGTTCATGATTTCTTACCATCCTCTGTTTGTTCAACTTTGTTTTCAAGATTAAATATTTTGTCTTCAATATCTGAGTTTTTGTCTTCTAAGTGATCTAGCCTGTTGCTTTTGTTTTATATTGAGTTTTTAATTTGGTTTATTGTTTCCTTCATTTCAAGGATTTCTTTTTTTTTTCCAGAATCTCTCTCTATTGAAATGATCTTTTGCTTCCTGCATTTTTTCTTTTCTTTTAACTTTTGATTGATATGATCATTCATTGCCTACATTTGCTCTCTTATCTCATTGCTTCTCTGATCATTTTAATTATGCACTTTCTGAATTCCCTTTCTGACATTTCTTCTGCTGTGCTGTCAATTGGATTCTATTGACGTAGCATCTAGGTTTGTTTGGGACACTTTCTTCCCCTGTTTTCTCGTGTTGTTCATATATCTTCCTTTCTAGCCATGCAGTTCTGAGGTATTACTGTTTCCCCCCTATAGACTTATAGTGTCCCTGCAGGTTTCTAATACCTCACCTTGAAGTGAGAGATCAATATTACCAGCGCACCATACAAACAGTATGCATCCTTAACTCAAATAGTCCCTTTTAAGTTATTAACCATATTGTCCTAATAAACAGAGATTATGAGTTTGATTATTATCTACAGCTTGACCAATAGGTTTGTAATAAGGATCACAATTTCTAATGGTGGACAAAGAGGATAGGGAGAGGTGTAGGCTATAACGTTAATGAGATAAGATGTGCATCTGCTTAGGAACTTTGTCATAGGGATAGTGAAAGTGAAATTAAAAGAAATTGGTTGTTAGTATGAGAAAAAGGAAGAAAGAGTTTCCAAGGAGACAGATAAGAGGAAAATATGGTGTGAAAAATATTAATTAAAGAAAAGAAGTATGGGAATAATAGTTGGTTTAATAGGAATAATCATAATATAACTACTAATTTAAAAAATCTACAAAAAAACTATACTGTACTGTTCAAACCTCCTAGTCTTCAGTAGAATGATTCCTGGGAGGAACTTGATAATGCGGTATCCCCAGAAAGGTGCTGCCCCTTCAGGCATGGAGGCCTCCAGGTATGTTATAATCCCTGCCAGTGGGCAGAGGCGCCCCCACATGTTGATAGATGGTCAACTGCAGCATGGGCACTAGACCACCGGCTGGGGCTGGGCTGGGCTAGGCGTGTGGGTCTCTGGGCTGGGCCTCCTCGGAATAGGAGTCTGTCTTGGTGGTGCTGGGCTGGGCCTGTCTCTGGGCCTGGCCTCCACTGTCAGGGAAGTCTAGTGCAGTGCTGCTGAGCTGGGCTTGGTATCTGACCTCTTGTTAAGTTCTTAATGGCTCCTCCTTCCCACCAACATTTCCTGACTTGCTGCCATCTCCTGAAATCAAGATTAATACACTTGTTTTGATTGTTTACCCACGTCACTGAAGGCAGTTCTTACACCCAGTAATCTCCTCCATATATGGTCTTTGTATCCCCTTTTCTGATGTGATCTCTTGCCCCTCATCACTTTCTATAACACTTCAGCTATGTGCTCTGTAACTGATATCACTTAAAACCATTTTTTTTTCACTCAAAGTCTTCTTTGAATGTTATTTGTTTGTTCATCTGTCCCTCTGAGTAAAACTTGACTTTCTAACATTGCTCTCTTCTTACCTCTGCCATGGACATCTGTTCATCCCCTTTATTTTACTGGATCAATATCAGCAAAGGAACCACAAAGTTTAGACTCCAACATCATTTAACTGTAGTATCTCCTACCATCTGTTAATTTCTACATAATTTTCCCTCATTGCTGAAAGTAGTGGCTAGTTTCATGGCCTCTGTCTCCAGTGCTTATTTTAGTATCTCTTCACACCCCACTCTTTGAATTTCTTTAATGTTCTTCTATAATGGTCTTGTGTTCTATCCAGTGTCCTTACTAATTACTCTCATTGCAGATTCAATACCAATAACTCTAACCCCTCCGTAATCTCAACTTCAGTCATGCCTCTCCCTGACCAACTTGACCACTATACTCTTTCTATTCAACTTACTCTCTATATAATCTTTTTAAATCACTATCAGGATATAAAAATCTCTTATCTTATTTCATTTTTATTTTTTAACACTCCCTTTTTAATTTTGATTCATTGTACACAAATGTGGTACAACTTTCATTTCTCTGGTTGTCCATGAAGTAAAGTCACACCGTTTGTGTAATCATACATATAAATAGGGCAATGATGTTTGTCTCATTCTGTTTCCTTTACCCCTGCCCCCTCCTCATTTTCCTCTTCACAGTACATTCTTTTTCCATTCTTGCCTTCCCCCTGCCCTGTTATGTATCATCATCCACTTATCAGAGAAATAATTCAGCCTTTGGTTTTTGGGGATTGACTTACTTCACTTAGCATGATATTCTCCAGCTCCATCCATTTACCTGCAAATCCCATAATTTTATTTTTCTTTATGGCTGAGTAATATTCCATTGTGTATATATCCCACCATTTTTTTTTTTATCCATTCATCTATTGAAGGGCATCTAGGTTGGTTCCACAATCTAGCTATGGTGAATTGAACTGCTGTAAACATTGACGTGGCTGCATCACTGTAGCATGCTGATTTTAAGTCCTTTGGGTATAGGTCAAGGAGTGGAATAGCTGGGTCAATTGGTGGTTCTATTCCAAGTTTTCTAAGGAATCTCCATACTGCTTTCCAGAGTGGCTGCACTAATTTGCAACCCCACCAGCAATGTATGAGTATACCATTCCCCCCATATCCTCGCCAGCACCTATTGTTGCTTGTATGCTTGATAATAGACATTCTAATTGGGGTGAGATGATATCTTAGGGTAGTTTTGATTTGCATTTCTCTTATTACTAGAGATGTTGAACATTTTTTCATTTATCTGTTGATTAATTGTAGAACTTCTTCTTTGAAGTGTCTGCTCATTTCCTTAGCCCATTTATTGATTGGGTTGTTTGTATTCTTGGCATAACGTTTGTTGAGATTTTTTATAGATTCTGCAGATTAGTGCGCTATCTGAAGTGCGTGTGGCAAAGATTTTCTCCCACTCTGTATGTTCTCTCTTCACATTGCTGATTGTTTCCTTTGCTGAGAAAAAACTTTTTAGTTTGAATATATCCCATTTATTGATTTCTGCTTTTATTTCTTGTGCTTTGGGAGTCATGTTAAGGAAGTCTGGTCCTAAGCCAACATGATGAAGATTTGGACCTACTTTTTCTGCTATTAGGTCCAGGATCTCTGGTCTAATTCATAGGTCCTTGATCCATTATGAGTTGAGTTTTGTGCAGGGTGTGAGATAGGGATTTAATTTCATTTGTTGCATGTGGATTTCCAGTTTTCCTAGCACCATTTGTTGAAGAGGCCAACTTTTCTCCATTGTATGTTTTTGGCACCTTTGTCTAGTATGAGAAAACTGTATTTATGTGGGTTTGTCTCTGTGTCCTCTATTCTGTACCCTTGGTCAGTCCTTAGCAGGAAGAAGGAAGCAGGAGGTGTCACAATACCAGACCTTGAACTATATTACAGAGCAATAGTAACAAAAATGGCATGGTATTAACATCCCCTTTATACTGCCTAAATTTCAGTTACTCTCTTAGCCACTTTTGATTTCATAATCTTCCGTTTTTGTCCTTCCCCTGGTTATATCCTTCATATATTTTTCCCTATTGTTTTTTGTACTTATCTGGAAATTTGGCAACCCTGTTTCATATCAGCCTCTGACATTGCTGTCTACACCTGTACTACTATATTTTTCTAGGCTGATGGACGTTCAGCCTAGAAAACTGATGGACATTCTGATGGTCTTCAGTCTTTGGCCACTGATCTTCCCTAGGCCTGTTGTACTGCTCTTCCAGCAAAGATTATAGCTGTGTTTCATTTCTGCCTGTAAATGAGTATGTCACATTCTCTCCACTTAAGTTTTAAATGCTGTCATTTCTCAACCTCAGCTGAGAAGACTGTTTCTTATTTTCCTGAAAATAGAAGTAATCAAAAGAGATTCTCCATAAAACCTCACATTTGTTATCTACTTATATCTCTGCTCATCTTCTCTACTTTCCTTCCTTTTTCTATTTGAATTTACTTTGTTGCTCCCTAAGACTAATCCCTTTTCTTTTCCACTAGATTTCATCCCCCGTCACCTATTCTAAATATGTCACTTTCGAAATTATTACCGCTCCTTATTAGTATCATGCTTTTTTAAAATTGTATCATTCCTATGAAATATATGCTGCTCCCATATAGAAAGGAAAATAATGTTTTGGCTTTTTACCACTCATTGTGTGTGAGTTGACTCCTCAGCCACATAGCGTGGGTCTTGCACAGTGATCCAACCTTTCATTTATTCCCTCTCTGAAAAGTAAATTTAGCATGTTTTTCTTTAAGTAGAATTGAATGACTGCAAGATTTTGCTGCAGAGTATGAAGTCAAATTCATGTCAATCTTCTAGTTTTTAAAAAGGGAGAGGAAGTGAATAAAATTTCTCAAACTAATAAGTGTAAACTTGAAACCATAGTAAGTGTGTTGATCTAACATGTTTTTTGAAAACACAACCAGCTATCAGCTCTTTGAAACTGAAACTTTCTTCTATTTACGAGAAGCATGAAATATGGAGACTAAATACCCAACAAACTATCATGTGATTGTATACAACAATAAAATATAAATGTATTATTTTTTAAAGTATTTGTGTTAGCACTGTGGGCTTCTTATAGTTTAATCAATATAGAGATGCAAAAGTCTCACTAAGGCATAATTATAAAACAAATTTTTCTACCTTGTCTGAGAGTTTGCTTGTAATAGAGAAATGGAATTATTTTGAGGATGAATCACTATTGACATTAACTATGATTAAGAGTCTAGAGATTCCAAATATCTTAAGCATGGATAAGTTATGTCTAATGCTCATCTTAAACAACCATTCTTCCTCTTCTCTGTAATATTCCATTTCTAACCTTTTTTGTTCAGGGATATTTAGTTGGGTTAAAGAAGAAAGAAATAGCCTCAAGCTTGAATTCATTCTTTGTTTTGGAACTTTCTTTATCCAAACTGATTTTACTCCTTAGCAACTATTCCCTAACACATGTGTTGTTTAACTGTGGGACACATACCAAAAACTATGACTGAATGCATCTATATTTCATCAAGTGTTTATTATGTCAATGGAATTTCACTTTAAATGAGGGTACAAATTAATCATGTTGAGATACAGATACAGTATTAAATAACTATTCATATTCATTCTGCAGATAATGGGATGCTAAAGCATGTCTTTTTCTTAGAAGTTAATTAAGAAAAATTTTTAAAAGTTAATAAAAAGAAAAAGGCCACATCACTGAATCTTCTTGTACAGAATAAACTGGTAGCAATGAAAGTGTAAGGCATTTCCACATGAAGTTCACTTATATACCTTCATAGAGTTTTATTTCCCATCCTTCAAAAATATTCTTCCTAGGACCTGCTTTAGAGGAAGAATAGATGATGATGTGAGGTGAATGTAAGACTGACTTTTAGACTTGGGAAGCCAATTTATAAGAATATGATCAAGCCAGGTGCAGTGGTGCATACCTGCAATCCAAGTGACCTGAGATACTGAGGCAGAAGGATTGAAAGTTTAAGGCCAGCCTTAGCAATTCTGTGAGACCCCAAGCAACTTATTGAGACCCAGTCTCAAAATTTAAAAATATAAAAAGGATGGGGATGTGACTCAGTGGTACAGTGCTCCTGGGTTCAATCCCAAGTACCAAAAAAAAAAAAAAAAAAGAGAGAAAATGATCAGTCTACTCTGTTGGGTCAGTACTTTTTAAAGTCAGCAGGCATTTGTCTTTCATGAACTTCTGTGAACTTTCTTTCCTTCATATGATACCATTCTTGTGAAAAACAGCAAACTATATTTTTTGCAACTGCTAACAGAGTATACCATAATAGTTTGACTCCATATGATTACATTTATTTACATTATTATTCTTGAATATCTTAATATTAGAAAATCTTAATATTTTCTAATCTTTTACTTTAGAATGTATCTAAACAACAGTCAGTAGACATAGAAAGTGGATCAATGACTTAAGGTAACTTGAAGTTTATATGCACATCCTTTTAAAATCTGTGGTGAATTAAATGCTGCAAATTAGCCACTGTGCAAAAACAAACATAAGTCTGCACAGATTGAGCTAATGTGAAACATTTCAAATTATACCTTGTCTTTCTTCTTAGCTTTTTCTGTGTTTTCTTATATTTCAGTACCTCCTGGCAAATACATTGATTCTTTTATTTTTCTTTCAAAAGTATTTATTCAGCATCTACTGTGTGATAGACACTGAAGTGAACCAAAGGAAATATAGCACCTGACTTCATGAAGCTTAAGTTTATATATTACTCTAAGGATAACAGTTTCTAAATGCTCTCCTAGGAGCTGAAGTCATCCATGGATTACTATACAACTCTTACCCAATTAATCCAAGTTAATGACTTCACAAGACAATAATGACTCTGATTTAGGAGGAGATGGTCCCTGGACACAAATGTTTTAATTATCAAGCCACAACTGTGCAGAAAGTATTTTTTAAATGAAGACAAATTGATCCTGATTGCAATTCAGACTGGTTTATTACTAATTAAGAAGGGATATTAATTAGGATATATAGTTAATAGTATAGCTTTGACAAATTTTCCTTAAATATACATTTGATTCCAAGTACCATATGAAAGTATAGAGAGATTTTCTTCCCTTATTTTTTTCTGATTAAAAGAGTTAATATTGTAAAAACTAGTGCAGAAAAGAAAAAAATAAAAAGAACTTGTCTTTTAACATGTATTTCCAAAGTAATGTTGCGCCTTAGGGTGGAAAGAATAATGACTCTTAAAGTTGTCAATGTTTTTATCTTTGAAATTTGTATGTACATTTCTTTACATGACAAAGAGGCTTTGCACATATAAATATGGTTAAAGACCTTGATATGGCAATATTATGGATTTTTTGGGGGTTTCATCTAAGCTCTTGAGTCAATAAAAGTGAAGAAACCTTTTCCAATTATGGTCAGAGAAAATATAAAGATGGGAAATGGGAAAGAGAGATGCTACATGGTTGGTAATGGATAAAGGGGGTCATGAACTAAGAAGTGCAAGTAACCTCCAGAAGCTGGAAAAAGGCAACTGATTGACTCCTACAGCCTCCAGGAATGAACATAGATCAGCCAGTACCTTGGTTTTAGCCTATTGAGAACCATGCCAAACTTCCAACCTACAAACTGCAGTATAGTAAATTTGCAGTGTTTCAAATTAGTTTGTTGTAATTTCATAAATCAACAATGGAAAACTAATACAATATCACATTATGAGTTTTTTAATTATTCAATTTTCTCTTCACTTAAATATACACATCCAGAATGTTATCATTTCTTAAAGAGAAAAAATGTTGATCATATTTTTTCCTAATAGAATATCTGTCTTTCTCTCCCCTTCTCCGACACACACATTCTATCTCCTTACCCCCCACATAGCTATTTTTTTTTGTTAGAAGCTAGAAATAAGGTTAAGTGCTTACCTAGAATGGTAATCTTCTTTTATGTGTTTCACATGATAGTAATACAGTGCTTAGAATCTCAGAATTAGATTTTTAATGTAGTTGTCAATAGGGATAACTTGAATTGAAGTGTTGCTTTAAAAGCAGTATTTATAAAAGTTTTCTTATTAATATCTAGTAAGAAAAAAATTAAAGAGTGGTGGAACCTTCTTAATGAGAACCTCAGGAGAGGTTCCTGAAGAAGGCCTTGTTATCACAGGAGGTGAGAACCCCATGTATTGTTTTTTCCCTTGAAGTCCTGTCAGTGGGAGAAGATGTGGAAGTAGAAGATGGTGATGTTGATGATCCTGACCCTGCATAAGTCTAATGTGTACATTTGTGTCTTAGGCTTTAACAAAATAATTTAAGCAGGTAAAAAATTAAATATAAAAAATTACAAAAAATATGAGTATTAGGGCTGGGGATATAGCTCAGTTGGTAAAGTGCTTGCCTTGCAAGCATAAGGCTCTGGGTTCAATCCCTAGCACCGCCAAAAAAAAAAATTATATTTATATTTATAAATATTATAAAATTCAATTTTATAATTTATAGTTATAATTTCATATAATTTTATAATTTATATTCATAAATATTATAAAATATAAATAGTATAAATATATTTATAAATATTATAAAATATAATTTTTAAAAATAAAGTTATAAAAAAATTTTGCACAGTTGTACAATGTGTTTGCCTAAACTAAGTTATTGCAAAAGAATCGACAGGTTAAAAAAATAAAAGACTTATAGAAAAGTTTTTGTCATCGATTTATTATAGAAGAAAGAAAAATATTTTAAACAAGTTTAATATAGTCTAATTGTCCAGTGTTTTTATAAATTCCATAGCAGTGTATAATAATGTCCTAGGCCTTCACATTCACTCACCATCTGACTCACATTGGCTCATCCAGAGCAACTTCCAGTCCTGTGAGTTCCATCCATGGGAAGTTTTTATATAGATGTACCCTTTCTTATCTTTTATATCATATTTTTACTGTAGCTCTTCTATGTTTAGACATATTTAGATTCACAAACGTAATTATTAATATTGCTTGTAGTAATCAATATAGTAACATTCTGTACACATTTGTAGCATAGGAGCAATAGGGGATAGCATATAGTCCAGCTGTGTAGTAGGTTGTATCATCTAGTGTGTGTAAGTGTACTCTGATTTTCACACAATGACACAATAAAACACATTATTAATAATTATAGAAATGAAGAGAATGAGGTTAAGTAAGATTAAAGTTTGGCTCAAGTATATATCACCAGTAAGGGGCATGGCTAGGTTTAGAAATAAGAACTTTCTGATTTGTATTGCAATGCTATTATAATATTACTATGATACTCTCTGTGATTGAATCACATAAGTTACAAGAATAATAAAAAGGTATAGTACTTAACAGTCCCAGAAAGGAAAGTAGAGTTCCATTTTTCTAAAAAATGGTCCTTTTCTGTTAGTGGTTCCATTTTATAGACAAAATAGTATCTTATAGTCATAAGCCATATGTATTGGACTCTGACAAAGGTTCATTACAGGATGTGTTAGTTCGTTTTCCATTGCCATGACAGAATACCTGAGTAAATCGACTTAAAGGGACAAACATTGATTTTGGACCATTGTTTCAGAGGTTTCAGTTCATAGTCACATTGCTCTGTTGTTTATGGGCCTTTAGTAGGGTAGAACATCATGGTGATAAGGGTATGACAAAGCAAAACTCCTTTTCTCACAGTGGCCAGGAAGTAGAAGGAAATAGAAGAAAGGTCTGGGATCCTCATTTACCCTTCAAGGTTATGATCCCAGTGATCTTTTTCCTCCAGAGAGGCCCTGTCATCTAAAGTTTCCAGTGCCTTCGAATGGCATAGCCAGTTAAGAACCAAACCTTCAACACGTGAACCTTTGGGGGATGTTGCAGATCCAGATTACTAACATTCTACCTGAGATCCCCAAAGACTTATGCCCATTTCATAATGCAAAATGTATTCAATTCATATCCCAAGAGTCCCTGTAGTCTAAATGGTTTTAGCATTGCTAAAAAATCCAAGACCAATTCTGCTTTGAGATTCAAGGGGAATGTGAGCTCCTGTAAAATCAAAAGGAAAGTTAAATACTTCCACATACCTGGCATTTCTAACTTCCTGGGGTCTCCACTGAAGCTTTCGCTTCACTCTCATAGCTTTATACATTGCCCTGTACAGGGACTGCTTGCAGAGTCTCTGACCCTGCCACATACTGCTTGGCCTCCCAGGTTTTCTTTAAAGTTTTGGTGGGTGCCTCCATGATCCCACGGCTCTTATATTCTGTATTCCTGAAAAACCAACATCAGCTGGACAATATGTAAGCAAAACATATACCACCAGCTGGAGCAATAATGGGGTCCATTTGGACCCCAGCTGCAGCAACCTCATGATGCCTGAGCATGGTGAAATGAATTCTGGGAAAAGAATTTCCTAGGTGGCCCTATGCAAGCAGGACACCCTGTGCTCTCTTCTCAAAATACAGTCTTTCATATGAGTTTATACCAATTCCTGAGTTGCCTTCAAGGCATTTTTTCTGTTTTCTCAGTGCAGAGTATATATCATTTCCTTTGAATGGTTCTGATCTCTTCTGCAACCATATCCTCCTTGCAAACCTCACAGATGCATCTTTTCTGGCCAAATTGCAAGTTTTTCAAATCTTTACACTCTACTTTTTGCTTCCAATTCTCATCTATTAATCTGGTTAAAAGTGACCAGCATTACCTGTCCCACAACCTGAATGCTGTGCTTCCTTGAAATTTCTTCCATCAGATCCATCATGTTTAAGTTCAACCTCACATGAAATCTCAGGGCATGGACAAAATGTGAACAAGTTCTTTGTCAGATTGTAGTAGGAATGCTTCTAGTTCAATTTCTAGTAGTGTTCTCATTTAAATCTAAAACATCATGAGCCTGGCCTTTATTCTCTATATTCTGAATACTAGCATTCTGGTCTTCTGAGCTGTCATTAGAATTGGTCCATCAGTCTCTGCTTACAGCATTCTAGGGCTTCTCTAGCCTGCATCTCCAAACTATTCCAAATTTTTTCCTTCAGACCAGTTCTAGAGGCTTCTGAACCACATGATCAGGTATAGTCATCACAACAACCACACTTATCGTTAGCTTTTCATTGCCATGACAAAATACCTGAGAAAATAAACTCAATGGAGGAAAGGTTTATTTTCACTTATGATTTCAGATGTTTCAGTTGGTTTCTTGGCTTCATTGTTTTTGGTGAGGCAGAACACCATGGTGGCCTGGAAGCAGAGAGAGAAATAGGATGGGGCCGTGGTCCCAGTATATCCTTCAAGGACACACTGCCAGTGATCTACTTGCTGCCTGCTTTTAGACCCTACCTCCTAAACCTTCCAATAGTGCTACCATCTGGGGACCAAACTTTTTAATGCATGAACATTTGGGAGATATTCCAGTTACAATATATATAACATATACCTATCAAATGAAAGAGCAAAGTATCTCTTTGTCAAAGAGAAAATCTCCTTAGAAGATGAGATCTATTGTTAACACACTGATGACGGAAGAAAGGAAACACTTCTCCCCTTAAGTCAATGAGATAGCAGAGCCATACACCGTATGGAGTCTGCTTCCTAAGCAGACCAACAACAGGGTTCAGGGACACTAATAATCTTATTTGTTTCTAAGAATGAAGCAGACGGCAGTGTAATAGGCTGGAGTTATGTATGGACACAAGCCTGCAGCAGTAAACCAGCTCTGCACAGCCTGTCCAGTCTAATTTTAGAGATCTGGAGCCTCATCCATGGGCCTCTAGAAAAACTACTTATGTTGGGATGAGTGTTGCGGGGGAAGCATGCCATGCAGTGTTTTAACTTCTGAAACACTGTTTGAACTAAGATGGTTTCATAATTAGAAGGTGTTCTGGACAACTTAGATTTTTTTGTCCTCTCTCTCCATTTTAAATTGTTTAGTGTATGGAAAATAAAAAATTCTGTAGTCAAAACTTCACAGATCCATTACACAATCAAAAGGAATTTTTCTTTGCTGTTAAATCACATCACAAGATTAAGCTAATGTGTTTTAGTGTCATTTCTTATTTTTTAAACTGGTTTCCACCAGACCTAAGGGATCTATGTTATATACATATGTTATCATGTACATTTTGAAATTGCAAACAGCACTGTTAATATTTCACATAGATAGTTTAGTAATACAGGAATTTATGCTGACATTAAAAGCCATCCTGAATTGCTACTAGGGATATTTTAAGAATCTCTGTATTACTAATGTGACAAATGATGACTTTAATGGCATCATAAACCAGATATATGAAAGCATTATTAAAAAATTGCTTCATAAAAGAGTTATCAAGTAACTATCAGTTAAGCTGTTTAGACGTGATGAAAGTTCAGTCTAAACACACTGGACCACTTCAGATACACTGAACTAGCGATATTATAAAATATGGAGGTAATGAATATTATAGCTTCAAAAATTGTCTTTGCTAATCTTACTCTGAATAAATTGTGTTGGTTAGGGGATACACCTTATGAGACCAATTCACATTTAAAAGCCATTTTATTATTATGAAGCATTTGTTCAATTCACTGCCCAGACGTATAGTTCACATGCTAAAACTATATCACTTACTTTGGCTTAAATATTGAAATAGTGCACTTATATTTTAAAGATATGGGGCTATGCAGTAAAGGGTTATCATTTCATTAATTATTCAAACTCTATGTGGTGGTTAAACATTTATGTCCCATACACATTTTATCTTCTACTCTTTTTTTTTTTTTTTTTAACAATTAATGGGTCTATAAGACACTTGCGGTGATATGAGCTGCTTTAGGTTCTGGTAGAGTGTATTTTATTGCAGTGGTCTCCATCTCTGCAGAAGTATAGCAGCAAATCTGTGCCAATGTGCAAGTATAATGACTTGAAAAATCTTACGCTACTTATGCATGGGTTTACTTAAGGAAATTATTTCCATTATTTTCTTGAAAGCCATTTGCTTGTATATATCTATCAATAGAACAAGATGAGGCATTCATGCGATCAGAAGGGTGATCAGATATTCTGGATTTGAATTACCAAATTGTGTTATTGTATAACTTTTTTTGTTATTTTGCAAAAATACCACAAAAAAACTATTATGAATAGGATTCTATAAGGAATATCATACCTACATTCTGGAGGAGAGAAAGCCCGCCGAGAAATAGAAGACTGAAATGAATGAAATGTATATAATGTAAAATGTACATTTAAAAATTCTGATTGTGGTAGACAGTGTTTAGAGTGGTCATAGTGGGATGGAACAGCAGCAGGCATTTGGGTTATAGCAGTGATAGGGTCTTCTGTAGCAATTTGATCATGAATCAGAATCATCTGCAGGGCTTGGTAAAGCACATATTTTGTAGGCTTGGGCTGGGACCTTCAAGTTTGCATTTCTGACCATTTCTCAGGTAATACTGATATGCTATTCTTGATTCATTTCCCCATAAGGTCAGTCTGAGTATATTACCAGCTATTATATTCAGGTTTATTTTCTACTACTTCAGTAGAGTAGAAGTATAGACTATTATTGTCATCATCATCATCTGTTCTCAATAGAGTGTAGGAAACCCAGTCATAAATAAAAACTTAATTACTTGAAATTCAGAGACTAATTTTATGTCTGTGTACTGCTGTAAAACTTGTGTGACCAACTATTCATGAGCAGCATTTGCTTTGTTCCTAGACCACCCTAAGTAGCACTAAGTATTTCATTGTACCTCCCAGTGAAAAAGCACCTCTCCACATGACTAAATGCAGTTTTTTCTGACAAAAGAACATTTTCATATTTTTTAGTACAATATATGTTTACTGGAGAAAATTTGAGCAAGAAAGAATAAGTATAAAATTAGATGTAGCAAATTACCAATTCCTACAGGTACACACAGACAACTTGTGACAACAGATGTGGATTTATTGCATTTTTTATGGCAAAGGTAAACGAGAAGGATTGAACTTGCTTAACATCCTTCAAGCAACTTATTAAAAATTCCTGTTTGTTATTAGCATTCATCCCTTTACTTTGTGAGAAATAGTCCAGTGGTCCATTTTCAAAATATAGCATTTAGCTTTAAATGTAAAATTGGGATGAAAGAAAGGCCACTGGAGAGGAGAGCAAAGTGAGAAGTTACAGTTAGTTAAATTGGAGTGTAAAAATTCACAGCCCCTTGACAAATAGGAAGTGAGAAGGAAGCCCCGAACCCCATCCTGACCAACAGGGATCAATTCTGTATGGTGCCAAAAGGCACTCAGTCCTACCACAAGAGAACAAAAGAAGGTGGGGACAACCCTGATACCAAAACCAGAGAAGGACACATCAAGGAAAGAAAATTTCAGACCCATATTTCTAATGAACATAGATGCAAAAATTCTTAACAAAATTTTAGTGAATCACATACAAAAGCATATTAAAAAGATACTGCACCATGATCAAGTGGGTTTCATCCCAGGGATGCAAGGTTGGTTCAACATCCGGAAATCAATAAATGTAATTCACCACATC